>JAZFAU010000258.1:0-240000 GCA_037178615.1 Dione vanillae
AAACAAAAAAAAGAATGATCCGAACACAATAAAAAGACACGAACATTAATGCGTCATCTTATTGCATTTTGTATAAAATTAACCGTGTAATTAAAACCTGAATATTTCTTTTGAGATAGAGTTCTGTAATCTGGCAAAAATAAGACTTATTGTACCTACATAGAAAGGAAAGGAGGTATGTAGATAACGTAATATTTGACACTCCATTCTCTCTGGCTAAGCTTTCACTATGGAGAGTAAACAACTCTATCTCTTTAATAAGAACTGAACCTACTAACATCACAAACAGCTTCTATCATTGTAAAATGTAAAACGTTCAAAACAAAAACTAAATTCCATCTATAATTCGATATAATCCTAAGTTTTGTAAATACAAGCTTAGTCTAAATATATTGAAATAGTTGGACTAGACGAACTAAATAAACAATTATAACACGAGATTCTATATACAGTTGCGTAAACAACGACAGACGTATAAACTGGTGTATGGTAAATCTCATTTTCTTGCAATAAAATCCCATCGTAAATGTCAAGATTAAACGGATTAGTTACAAAGACACCAACTAAATATAAATTTTATGTTTTATATACTTTGCCCTATAATAAATTAATGATTGGTGGGACTGTAGGATTGTTTAATATTTTTATTTCAACATATATATATATATATATATATATATATATATATATATATATATATATATATATATATATATATATATATATATATATATATATATATATATATATATATATATATATATATATATATATATATATATATATATATATATATATATATATATATATATATATATATATATATATATATATATATATATATATGTTGAAATAAAAATATTAAACAATCCTACAGTCCCACCAATCATTAATTTATTATAGGGCAAAGTATATAAAACATAAAATTTATATTTAGTTGGTGTCTTTGTAACTAATCCGTTTAATCTTGACATTTACGATGGGATTTTATTGCAAGAAAATGAGATTTACCATACACCAGTTTATACGTCTGTCGTTGTTTACGCAACTGTATATAGAATCTCGTGTTATAATTGTTTATTTAGTTCGTCTAGTCCAACTATTTCAATATATTTAGACTAAGCTTGTATTTACAAAACTTAGGATTATATCGAATTATAGATGGAATTTAGTTTTTGTTTTGAACGTTTTACATTTTACAATGATAGAAGCTGTTTGTGATGTTAGTAGGTTCAGTTCTTATTAAAGAGATAGAGTTGTTTTACTCTCCATAGTGAAAGCTTAGCCAGAGAGAATGGAGTGTCAAATATTACGTTATCTACATACCTCCTTTCCTTTCTATGTAGGTACAATAAGTCTTATTTTTGCCAGATTACAGAACTCTATCTCAAAAGAAATATTCAGGTTTTAATTACACGGTTAATTTTATACAAAATGCAATAAGATGACGCATTAATGTTCGTGTCTTTTTATTGTGTTCGGATCAATTAACTTTTCTTTGCTTTAAAGAATAACTAATTTGATATTAATTTCATCTCTATACTTCACGTGATTTTGGGAAAATCATCTTTACAAGCGAGCAGACAGACAACGATGTATCGACAGTCTTATAAAGGCTCCTTTTTTTAGACATACGATAAAGACATTATGTAATCTTAAAAAGTAGACAAATATTTATATTATTAGATTAAATACTACAAGCGTCAGAGGAAAAAAAAACCAATCCCCATTTCCTACCAATTATCAAGATTTTGCATGTTTATGAAATGCAACTTAACGCAGCCCTTCATCTAGCGAAAGCGAAACAATAATAGCGAAAATAACTTATTTTTCCCAGTGGAGACAATTACAACAGCAAGAGGCGTAAGGAGGCGTCAATTGTAAGATAATGAAACAAAAAAAATCCTTGGTTATTTCATAATAAACATTATGCAATTCCATCAATACATTAAAAGGTACAAATAAATAAATCACACGTGTTCTTTCTTCTAAGCTTTTAATCTTTCGGTAGGAAGCGTAAATCAAGCGTGTATGCGCGTCCAGTAAATTATGTTTTATGACCAATAACTCATTAACTATGTGTATTTCAAATAGATATTAGACCGCGATGTTGGCTTTAATCAATATAATTATAATAAAGGTCAACGTTAGTATACAATAAATTGTTATATAAATATAAAACGTATCATTTTGTTGTTAATATGTAGGTTAATGGTGTTTTTTCTTTTCTATGAAATATAAGCTTTCATTCTGTAAGAAAATGTCAATTTAGAGACCTAAGCGGCCAAGAAACTGCATGAAGTTTCTTAAAATGCAGGTTTAGTTATAATTTTTCTAGCATTATATAACATCTAGTAAAAAGTACATAAAAAAGTAAAAAGTACATTTCTGTGACTATTTTTCTATCACTAGGATAAAGAGTTCAGATATGATATCCCAAGGTAAATTTGGGCGGCCGAGTTCGGTAGTTGTACATACCGTTCCACCTTCACTGTCCAAGCTCTTCTCTGTTCTTAACTCCATTTATAATGATTCTACTAGCGATGCTTTCGAAGTACAATTTACAAAATAATTGTTTAGTGTTCTAGACAGGCCAATCTCTTTTAGCAAGCTTTAGTGGGCCAATCAAGAGCTAAAATGTAGCTGTTGTATCGAAAACGGTTTTGTATGGATATATCGAGTATTTAGACGAGTCTTCTTTTACAAGTTCTTTTGATAATGCGTCGCTTGTTATATTATTTCTTGTTAAATTATGATTGAAGCAAAAATATCAAACATTGAAGTTTTTCTATATTTTATTTCTACATATTTTAAATTCATATACATACTTTTAAAAACAGAAAAATATAAATTTACAGTTTATTTTATTAAAAATCCAAATTTTATAAAAAATCATAACATTCGTGCTATTAAATCCCTTTTTATGTCAAAATCCGTGCGGTAGTTAGTAAAATTAGACCAAACAAAAAATAAATGGTTTGTTGAAACGACTTTTATGTAATTTATAGTTGTGATGATTTTTTATGTCTTTTTAACTGACCTGTCGTGCTCGTGGGCTTTAAGGGATAAAGATAAGTTTATGGAAATCTTTTGCATAGTTTACTTAATAAATATTTAAAATAAAAATGTTATATGACAACATTGAATAGAGTTAGGAATCTCTTTCGAGAGAGGTTAGTCACAGAGGATAAGAATGCGGTCTTAGTTGCTGGTCGCCTAAGCTGGGCCTCTCACAATTCGCCTTGAGTCTCACATGGCTAGGCCTGACAGCACAGGCAGTATATAGATCACCCATATAGATAGTTTCCACACCTCTGTCTAATCTACGAGTCACAACCACAAGACTTAATTGGTTAACCCCAATGACGCGTTCGTATTCATGAGCGGGGCCCTAGCCCTGGTACTGTTAACACCCCCCCCCTCCTAGGAGGATAGAGAGTAATAAGAGACTGATAATGGAAGGGAACTTCTCTGAAATATGGTTTCAGTTGAGGTAGATAATTGATGTTTTTCTATTTTTCAATTTAAGAAGATTGTTTTAGAAGTTGCAATGTGTGTTGTGACTTTATAATGATTTGATCTAATTTATCAGTAGATAATGGTGCTAATGATATGTTAATGAAAATATATTAAAATGTATACAGGTGCTATACAAAAGTCTATCCACCCACGTTGCTATTATAATAATAATTATATGACTTTTGCTTAAAATAATAAATTATTTTTGTTTTCCTACTTTAGTGTATCAAAGTCAAATTTTGGCGGAGAGCAGAGGACGGAGTGTCTTGACGCTAGATTATCTCTGCCTATCCTGTTATATGCAGAATAACTGTTGGAAAAATATGATTATTATTTACTCATTGATTTAACTTTAATATATTGGGTTCATACATATATTCATTATCTTAAATATACTATATATTATATTTTTTTATTTTTAAACAGAATGCCTTGAATTTATATTAAATATAATAAAATAAACTAGCACTGCAGAAACATTCTCTAAAATGTATACATTTTATTTAGGCAATTTTACCAACTTTACTTCAGCATCACACCACTCTGCCCAAGCTTTCGTACGGGAAATGGACAAAGTGACAGCTTGTATTGCTACGAAAGAGGGTATTTACACACGGTAAATACAAATATAAGGCAGACATATTAAATATACGATTTATTTGTACAGTATAGAGTGGCCCTTTGATGGGTGAAGGTTTGTTTAGTTTGGGCTCGGATGTCAGATCTTCTGTTTGATGTTTCATAGACTGTTGTTTTAAATTGTGCAACGGGTTGACATATTGTGTTTTATTTTGAATGGTTTTCTTCACACTTAGGAAATATTAATAATTAAAATATGAATATAGATTTTTTTAGCTGAAACGAATTATTTTCGGGAATTTTCTTTCTTATAGAATAGTCTATTATTCAGAAAGACATAATTATATAGAGGCGTAGCATCTACCTGTAAACGCGACGGTTTGTGGGTTCAACTCCCTCTCAGGGAAGATGGATTTTTCTATTTCCATTTTCTTCGCCCTGATTACTAGGCAAAGCGCGGCGTTGAGTTCCGCCATTCAACACGCAATGCCCCGAAAAAGGCGGAAAGCGGGAACGGAGAAAGCAACGGAGTGTCTTAACACTAGGTCCTATAGTTCCTGCAGTTCCCTCTGCCTACCCTGCCATGTGCGGGATAAAGCACAAGCAAAACAAATATGCAAAATGGCGAATATTTAAACCTAATGGCGAATATTTTAATCTTCGCTCAGAACGTTAGGCAAAGTGCGCCGTTGAATTCCGTCACTCAACACGCAATGCCTCTAAAAAGGCGAAAAGCAGGGACTAAGCAACGCAGTGTCTTAACACTAAGTTCTTATGGTTCCTGCAGTTCCCTCTGCCTACTCTGCCATATGTGGGATAAAGAGCGAAAACGTACAAAATGGTTGTATAGCCATTGATTTTGTTTTCAGAGGAATATATTTAAATAACAACTGCTCTCAATGGGACGGTTATACTTCAGGCTCTCAATACGCATTTCCACATGATTTTGAGACAGAGCGTATCGACTAATATTGGCGTAACTCAATGCCGCACATACCGGAGTAGCAAAATTAAATTCATGAAATTGTTATAATTGGGATTAACCCAAAAACGTGGACCACATTTACCGCAGATGCTGCCTTATGGCACTAAGATGACCTGAAATAATTACTAGATTTTATCTATATATGTATGTTTTTTTTATCTCCAAGCTTTATTTCACTATTAGCAGGGTAGGCAGAGGGAACCGTAGGAACCTTGAGAACCTAGTATGAAGACACTCCGTTCCCGCTTCCCGCATTTGCGGAATTGCGTGTATTAGCTTGTACGTAATGTATATTATAAGATGCTCGAAAGACGGAAAATGGAGAACGAAGTGTCTTAACACTAGGTTCCTTCTGATTACGGTTCTTTTTGTCTATCCTGCTATGTGTAGGATACAGGCATGAAGGCAAAAAAAAAAATAATATAAGTAAAAAATTCTAGTATAAAAGTGTACAGGTGAAAATTCATCTCGCAACTCCAATAAACATATCTTAAATATTCCGTACACGCTTTGGTATAAGTTGTATTATTTGTCATTTCATAAAAAGTGACACTTTTGTTCGGTGTGTTGACTTCATCCTGTTGTGTAAATATTCTCGGTTGCGTATTGTTCATAAATTCTAGTTACTTTGGTTGTGGTGATTTTATTGCGAGATCAAAATATATCGAGCCTATTTAGGCCTATTTAACTATTTAGTTACGAATACGATTCCGAAACGGTACGGAGGAATTATTAGTTTTCATTAAAAGAGTCGTGTGTATAGATATCTTTTACAACGTTAAGGTTGAGGCGACTCTTCCACATCTTATTAGGTTGTAGATGTCTACAAATGATAGTTTTCACTTAATATTATGTGGCCTTTCTGCTCGTTTGCTATTCTATAATAAGAAAAAAAGGTAAGACAAAATTTTGATTAATTAATTAATCAACACGCAATAACTTAAATTCTAAAGGCACGTTGAGAGCGGAGTATCTTGTTACTAAGTTGTCGTGGCTTATTGAACTACTGTGACGGATCTCCATAACATATCTAGAGAAAACAAAACGTGAAAAAGGTAAAAAAATTGCTAAATAGTATTCAGCAAACAAAGTAACAGCTGACAGCTATGAAATATTGTTTTTTTCGAAATGACATAAATGCTGTTGACCGCAAATTACCTCGACAGTTGCATAGGGTGGAGGGAGTTACAACATAAAAAAGGATAACTTGATGATGTATCCAAGAGCAATTTATATGTATTCGAACTACCAAATCTATTTATAACATACTCGTATATGCGCTTCTTTCCATGTATCAACATGGAACATTGAAATTATAACAATAAAAGAAGATCTTCAAAGCAAGAAAATATTATACTGGCAGTTGACGAGAGCTACTTGCGATAAGCAAACCGAAATAAACGACTCGATATATTAAATCTTTGCCCATTTGTTTCGACAGATGTGACACTGTTACATTTTGTATGACAACTCTTCAAAATTGCTCTTTGTAATTTCGTAATTAAGTAATTTGTTAATTAACCATTGAATTATTGTTGAAGTAAATATTTACTGATTCGTAAGAATACCAGCAATGGACGCAGAATATTGGGGTAAAGAATAAATTTCTAAGGAGCTTGGTACAAAATGTACATAAAGTGTATGATATATCGTGTATTGTCAGCAAAGTTGTCGCTCGGTTTGACTTTACGGTCTGTATGGTTATTTTATTTTAGGTGAACTGAAATATTTTTCTCATATTAACTTGAAAATTTTTGTGAAAACATCTTGATTTAAATATTAATGTTTAAAAAGTAATTTATTTATTGCCTAAATCAGTATTTATTATTTGAGAATCAGAAAAAAAATTAAACTAAAATCTGAAATTGTTTTCATTTATACGTTTAAAAATGAAAATTAATTTCGTTACAAATTGACATTTTCGACTCATATATTTTTCTAATACTTTAAATATGTCTATATATATACATATATACAATACAATACTTATTATATATATATATATATATATATATATATATATATATATATATATATATATATATATATATATATATATATATATATATATATATATATATATATATATATATATATATATATATATATATATATATATATATATATATATATATATATATATATATATATATATATATATATATATATATATATATGTATATGTATATATATATATATATATATATATATATATATATATATATATATATATATATATATATATATATATATATATATATATTATATATATATATATATATATATATATATATATATATATATATATATAGATATATATATATATATATATATATATATATATATATACATATATATATACATACAAACTTTTAAGCTCGATTTCGTTCTCTATTTCTAGTTTGAATTCATCAGAAATCGACACAACGTGCTAAGTTGCTAAACGCTGCACTGGAACTTTACAGGGCGGAAAAAGAAAGTTTACGATAAGACACCGTTCATAATATGATGAGATCTTGTCATGTATTAATAACACAAAAAATAATTTCCTTTTAAAGTGACATTTTTAGTTACATGACCTATTTTCTTTTAAATATATTTATAAGAGTCACTTTGAATATTACTAAAGATATATCTTCGTATAATTTAGTTGCGTAGGAAAGGCACATTTTTGCTTTTAGACGCCTTAAAATATAATGAAATGAATATACTGAAATATATATAAAAATATTCGTATTCTAAAAGGGTACCAGCTTTTCAATATATTCCAAAATTCTATTTCCTGTCTCTTGTAAATCAAATCATTACGAAATAGGATGCGAATGTAGCAGATATATAAAAGGCACAGTCAAAGAATTTACTTAGTAGTAAGACAGAAATCACTATATTTCACTTTTTTTTTCTAAATGATTTCTCTATATATAGTGTTTCAAATTACAGCGAATAGTGGAAACTGTAGTGTTTTGACACTATTTATTATTTAATATAAGAATGGGAGAAAATAGAAGTACCTACAACAGTGTATTTATATATTTATGTTAATAATATTAAAATTATTATTTAATTTTAAAGTATTAAAATACAAGCGAATTACATTATTTTAGAGGATCATTTACTATTTCACTACAGATCATATATCAAAAGGTGAGGAATACATCTTCTAAGAAAAGCGCGTGTCAACGTGGTATTCAAAGGGCTCAGTTCTAGGCATTCATGTTAAATTTTAAATATTTAATGTTTTAAATAATATAAATTTGAAATAGACTAATTTGAAATATTATCAGATATATGTAAATATAATGTTTTTTTTTTATATTCACACTTTATCTCGCTTGGATCAAGGTAGGTAGAGTGAACCGCAGGAACCCTGGGAACCTAATTTTAAGACACTCCATTCCCTGTATTCCGTCTTGCGAAGCACTGCGTGTTTATTGGCGAAACTAAAAGCCTCGTTTGCCTACTAACTAGGGCGAAGAAAATGGAAATTAAATAACCTATCGTCACTGAGTGGGAATCAAACCCACAAACTGTCGCGTTTGCAGGCAGGATCTATGCCTGTGCGCTGTAACGGTTCTTATTACTATATTGTAAATAATAAAAATGTTTATAATAGGGGAACTATCTGAAATAATCCTACAAAAATGCTAATATACATAAATCAATTGTAAAAAAGAACTATTCTGGCATAGATACCTATACATAGATTATAGAGGTGTAAAATGAACTCAGTGAAAGAAATAAACGTTTCTTACAATACTATGGGATGAACTTACCCGGAATTCTATTTACATTTTTACAGGAAGGACTTACGCGTCATAGACAAGATGTCTCCATTAACAAACAGTGTACTGTTGATGTTGGTCTTGTAAATAAAAGTTTAAAAAAAATTGTATGTAATATTTATATATTATTTATTTAAGAATTATATAAATTAAATTAATTTTACTAATTTATTATAAGATAATCGTAAATGACATTTAACATTATTTTAATACTTTTTTTTTGTCTTCACGCTTTATTCCGCATTTTGCAGAGGGAACTGCGGGAACCATATCTAGTGTTAAGACACTCTGCTGTTTAGTCCCTGCTTTCTCCGTCCCCGCTTTCGGTCTTTTTTGAGACATTGTGTGTTGAGTGGCGGAACTCAACGCCGCGCTTATCTTAGTTTACAGAGCGAAGAAAATGGAAATAGAAAAATTCATCCTTAATGAAAAATATATATCACAAAAACAATAATTTTGTATCATATAAAAGCTTTTATTATGTCTTGGAAATATATATAATATGTATTACTAAACTAAACTAAATAAAGGAACTAGATGGAGAGCTTGGCGATAATAGTGAAAAAGGTCAGAATAGGTTTTACGAGTAAATTATTTAAAAAAATCTAATAATCCTTAGTTTTTATTTAAATTTCAACATCTAGGATACATAAATTTCGAAATGCGGTAAGAAAACAAAAAAAGTATAGAAAATCTTGCAAATTTGTATGAAAAATAAAAGTTATTTGGCTCTGCTTAATACAAAACAATAAAAAGTGTAAATAACAGTGCATATAAGGCAGAAAATGTTCTTTGAGATACAAAAGAAAACAGAAATTCTAGTGAGTAGAGCTCATAAGATATTACATATGCTTTTCTTAATGGAAATATTGTCGATTGCAGCACCATTAGCAAAATTATACTAAAATATTCAACATCATGACTTGACTCCTGATAAATATTAGGAGAAGGCTAAATTAAATAATATATATATATATATATATATATATATATATATATATATATATATATATATATATATATATATATATATATATATATATATATATATATATATATATATATATATATATATATATATATATATATATATATATATATATATATATTGTATATAGTATATAATGAATATAATGAACTGCGTTCTGCTACCAAAAAATATATATTGAATAGTGGGTAGGGGTCAGCAATTGTGGAAGCGTGCTGAAGTGGAGGTTATTTATTAATTATTTACTTTATAGTCGGTTTTAGGATAATAGAAATTGTACAGTACCTTATCTTCATAATTCACAACACAAACACTGATTGTTCCCGGCCGCCGTGGTATATTTCACATTAGTCTTCTTCGCTAGGGGTTACTTTCACTATTATCTTTTGTAGGTTTGTCTTTGTCAGGTTCAATATCAAGAGGGAATACACAAAAGGGAAATCAAATAAGGCTGAGGGAAAATCACACTGCTAATTAATATTAGATTCAGGAAGGACGTGCGCTCGCGTCGGCCGTGACACGTGCCCCCTTTACTACCACTCGACAACTACTACCGACCGCTCGCGCCGGGAGTTGGCACAAGACTTTGACGACAACCCGCGCGGGGGTCATCGCAGGGGGCGGCACAAATAGGAATAAACATAGCCCCCGCCCTAAACATCTAATGTTTACGAGAAAATGGGAGTAGCTAACTAATAGGTAGACGAACTAATTTGGTTAAGGCTCTCTTTAGGATACCTGTCGATGTCTTAACATCGACCACACGCACAACGCTATCTTTACCAGGATAAATTTGGGAAATGCGACCACGTCGCCACTGTAAAGGGGGTAAATTATCATCTTTTATGAGGACTAGCTCGCCTACTGTTGGAGGATTCACTGGATCAGTCCACTTCTGCCTAGTCTGCAGAGAGTATAGGTACTCTAACTGCCACCGCGACCAAAAATGTTGAGTTATCTGTTGCACTACTTGAAAACGGGTTAAACGATTAATTTTTACATTGTTATAGGGATACTCCGGCAAAGCACTAAGAGGTTGGCCAATCAAAAAATGACCAGGCGTCAAAACTTCTAGATCGTTAGGGTCATTAGATAAGGGACATAACGGCCGGGAATTTAATACCGCCTCAATTTTAGCAAAAATTGTAGTTAATTCCTCGAATGTTAAAGGAGTTTCGCCAATCACTCTTTTAAGGTGGGTTTTCGCAGATTTAACGGCTGCTTCGAACAATCCTCCCCAATGAGGGCAGGCAGGTGGGTCAAATAACCAATTTATACCCCTTTTAGTGAGGGTATCACTAATATCAAGTTTATGTTTAACTAAAAAATCATAAACATCGCTTAAATAGTTCGAAGCTCCTATATAATTTCTACCGCAATCTGATCTTATTAAACTAGGGAGACCGCGACGGGAAACAAAACGAGAGAATGCAGCGATAAAGGCTTCGGTTGATAATTCTGAAACTACTTCAAGGTGGACTGCCTTTGTAGAAAGACACACGAAAACACAAAGGTAACTCTTTACTAATCTTTTATTTCTAAACACCTGGGTTTTGGTCAGGAATGGGCCGGCAAAATCTGTTCCAACACCATCAAAGGCACGGGTAGGAGTAACACGATCTCTAGGGAGTTCACCCATAGGAGGTTGAGATGTGGCAGTTTTAAGGCGATAACAAGGGAGGCACTTAAAAATTACATTCTGGATAGCTCTGCGAGCAGACAATATCCAGAACTCACGGGATAATAAACCTTGAAGAGCATTGGCTCCAGCATGACAATTTTCTACGTGGTAATGGGATATCAATAAGGTAACAAAATGACACCTTTTAGGAAGGAGTATAGGATGACGAGCATCGTAAGGAAGATTAGAGTTTCGTAAACGACCACCGACTCTGATGATTCCTTCTTTGTCAAGAAAGAGTGAGAGTCGTCTTAGGGAAGACCGCAAGGAAACGCCACGTTTTAACAAACTCAGCTCATCAGAAAAACAATAAGACTGTACTATTTTTACTAAATACAGGAGTGCATGCTTTCTTTCTTGGGTAGATAAAGATACAGATAGCTCAACGGGTAAGTTTCAGGTTTTATTTACAAATCTCAACATATAACAGGTCACGCCAATTAATTTTGTAAAGGAACTAAAACGTTCAAGTAAGAATAATGGATCAGGTGCAGGTAAGGAAGTAGTGGTTAACAAACAACGAAGTCCGGGAAGATTAGGATCAGAATCAGTATTAGACTCTGCAACTGGCCACTGGGTGTGAGGAAGTAATAACCAGGTACAGGACCACCATAAATAATTTTTAAGTAAGGTTGATGCTGTTAATCCACGGGATGCACAATCGCTCGGATTCACATTACCAGGAATATGCCGCCACTCTGATTGAACTTCTGAGCAGGATATCTGGGAAACTCGATTGGCTTCAAAGGTTTGTAAGTTATGAGGAGGGGTCTTAAGCCAGGCCAACACAATTTTACTATCGGTCCAGGTAGTGATGGAGTCTAACTGGATTGACTTTCGTAATTCAGGGACAACATGATTACTTAATTTAGTAAGCAGGGTAGCACCAAGTAATTCTAATTTAGGTATAGTCAATCGGGTACGTATAGGGGCAACTTTAGTTTTAGAAATTAGGAGATGAACTGAACACTGGCCTGAAGGATTTTCTGCTCTTAAATACACTACTGCGGCAAAGGCGGATTCTGAGGCATCACAGAAACCATGTATGGAATAGGAAAAGGAACTGTCAGTAAAGACACGCCGCGGGATTGAAATATCTTTAACACACTCAAGGTTTCTAATAAAAAGGTTCCATTCTAGGGTTAGCTCAGGGGTAAGTACATCATCCCAGGAAGGGCCAGACAGCCACAATTTCTGTATAAATAATTTTGCTTTTAATACAACAGGGGATATCCAACCGCAAGGATCATAAATTCTGGCTATTAAGGACAAAACCTTGCGCTTTGTGACTGTCTCAGTAGGTTGAAATGAAAAACGGTAAGTAAATGCATCACTGGTGGGGTTATAAAGGACACCGAGGACTGCAAATGTTTGAGGGTTATCAGGGTCTTGAAAAGAGTGAGACAGCTGCAGATGATCTGAAGGTAAGTCTGCGAGAAGTTCAGGTTTGTTACTAATCCATTTCCTAAGCTCGTAACCACCACAAGTCATAATATTCTCAAGTTCAGATTTAAGGATACGAGCATTTTCAAGGGAATCCGAACCAGTAAGACAGTCATCAACGTATACATCATTCTCTAGGACTGCAGCAGCTTTGGGGTAAGTATCACGTTCCTGCTCAGCTAACTCTAATAATGTACGCATTGCAACGTAAGGACTAGAACGCAAACCATAAGTTGTAGTATTTAGGGAATAGGTGAGTAAGGGATCAGAAGGGGATTCACGCCATAAAATAAGTTGGTATTTACGATCATCCTGATGTACCCACGACATACGGAACATCATGCGTATGTCTGCCACAAAAACAACGACATGCTTACGAAAGTTAAGGAGGATTAGACTAATGTCCTTTTGTAATTTAGGACCACTATGTAGGCACTCATTAAGTGAGATACCGTTAGACGAGGGACAACTACCATCAAAAACAACACGTATTTTAGATGTGTCTCCGGTCTTAAAGACACCATGGTGGGGAATAAAGTAATGTTCACTGGGTAAGGGGAAGGGATAAGCACTCATATGATTTAACTCAATATACTCACGCATAAAAGAAATATATTTATCACGTAATTTAGGGTCCGCGTTTAAACGCTTCTCGAGGCCAAGGAAACGACGGATAGCTGTAGGTTTAGATTCTCCAAGAGTAGGTCGATCGTTCAGGAAGGGGAGTCTCACAATGAACCGACCGTCAGTGTGACGGGAGGTTGTACTTTTAAAAAATATCTCACACACGTTATCTAAGGGGTTAGCAATCATAGGTTGAGGGGTCTCTTCGACCTTCCAGAAACTCTCGATGAGACGGGATAAGGATATTCCAGTCATAGGGGGCTCCAATTCACCATAATCGGCAGCGACTGGACCGCAAACAATATAACCAAAAATTGTAGATAAAGCAGTAAGGCCGTTAAAGTTAAATATTTTATCTTGTAATAAAAGCGCGCCGAACACGTCAGCACCCAATAGTATATCTATCGGGCCAGGCTTATTATAGGTAGGGTCAGCAAGGGAAAAATCACTACTAGGAAAAAACACAGACTCAGGGAACTCAAACTCAGGATGCGTACCGGCAATCACATCTATAACTATAGCAGAGGTTGACACCTCAGGGAAGAAATTATACAAAGGTTTAAAACACAGGGAAATAGAACCACGGGAAACCACTAAAGGAATATTACCTATGCCACGTACAGGGGCACAGGAGGGGGAGATGGTCAAATTGAGGTAATTAACAACAAGATCGGTTGTAATGAGGCAACCCTGGGCACCGGTATCACATAAGGCACGCGCTTCAATAAAATAGCCACTAGCAGTTTTAACGTGTAATTTAACAGTAGGCAATAATATAAGGGAATTGGGTGAGATATTAAGGCAAGGGGAAAGGGGAGTAATACAAGTATCTAGCTATGTGGGTCTATCTTCTCTATTATAGGAATTATCACGATATCTTAAATTATTTTCAACCTGTCTATTATTTTCAACCTGTCTAGGTTGGCGCGGAGCATTTTCTCTGGGGGGAGAAGCTCTCTGGGAATTTCGTTGGGGGGAGCGCTGGAGTTGCGAAGGGGAATATTTCTTATGCTGGCCCCCGCCCATATGGGGACCGCGGGTAGAAGAAGGATAGGTACGCGGATAATTGCGTTTATTAAATTTGGAATTATAATTATAATTGCGATTGAATGAGGTGGGATACATTGGGTTACGGGAATCATTAAAACATAGCATAGTGTGATGGGATGAGCGACCGCAGGTTGAACATTTGTAGTCCCGCTTGCACATAAGAATTGAATGTTTGTCCAAACACCTATAACATAACCGGGAATGTTTTACAAATCCCGATCTTTCTCTAGGATTCATAGCTCTAAATTCGGGACATTCAAGGAGGTAATGGGAAGAGGAAGCACACAGGTAACATTTTTTACTATTATTTATTACAGGTAACATTTTTTGTCTATTATTTAACATAGGGGAGGGAGGAGCCGCAAAGTAAGTATGTTTAGGTACAGTACTTTTAAATTTCGTCAGGTTAGAATCTACAAGGGAGGTGTTGCCAACGTTGTCATGGTGACGACATTCGTCTTCCAAAAAGGGAATAAGATTTTTAAAGGTAGGTAAGTCATCAGCGTCACCGCCATAACAACGCTCAAAACGGGATTTCAAATCAGAGGGAAGCTTAGTCAAACATATATGTACTAACATATAAGACCATGAGTAGACGGGTAACTCTAAACGTTCTAAACAGCGATAGGCAGTTAACAAGGGGTTCAAAAAGGCCGCGCGCAAACCTGTAAATTTATTCGAAATCTCCGGCAGGGTAAGTATCTGGGTTATGTAGGTATCAGCAAGAACCCGTGTATTGTGATACCGCTGTTTCAACAACTCACGAGCAACTTCATAGTTGCCTTCTTCAATTTTTAAATGTAGCAACAACCGCTTAGGTTCATCTGCTAAGGATCCAACTAAGTACTGCAATTTCATTGTGGGGGTTAAATGGTGTTGGGAATCTACTACACTGTCAAACTGATCAATAAAACTTATCCAGGAGTCAGGACGTCCATCAAACTTAGGGATAGGTAAATCAGGTAATCTATTATAAGGAGTTCGCTCAGTAATATTTTTACTACTCGTTCTTACGGGTGTACTGGCCATGACAGGATCAACTACGTGAGCAGGTGGGCACAACTCTAACTGACGCACCCGGAGGTCGTCTATTTTCTTATTTACTAAACGCACTTCTTTTTTTACATAACTAATTTCTTGGTAATCGATAGCCGGGTCTAACCCACCCAGGAGCACTGAGGACGCGTTTACAAATAAATTACAATGAGAATCTAAATCCTTGAACCTAACTAATAATCTAGGTATTTCAGAAGTGCCAAGAAGTTCCGAGGTATCGGCAATCCAATCGGAAACAAAGCGTACCACACCTATATTTTTTCTATATTCTGCGCTTTCCGTATATAAGGAACATTTTACTGTTTCATCATGAGTAGCCATTTTAAATTATCAAGTAAACTAATAACTGAACTAAAATATTAAAAATTAATAAACGCGTAATAAACAATGAACCCACTACCAACGGGCGAGATCAGAAATCAAGTAAACAAATAACTCAACTAAAATATTAAAAAAAATAATAAACTCGTAATAAACAATGAATCCACAACATCTGGCGAGATAAGAAACCAGTTACGGTCAAGTTCAGGGACGCGTCGCATCTACATATATCGCAATATAATAAAATACTATGATATATAATATGACTACAATTAAGGCTTAAACTTCATTTAAATAAAAATAAAAAAAAGGGTAACAATAAAAGTGTAGGGATAATATTTTAAAGTAAGTTAGTTTTTTAAGGAAATTATATTAAAATATTTTAACTAACTTCAATTATAATTTAAAACGGGATAGGTAATAACGTATAGGCGTAATATTATAAAATATATGTAACCATATTATGTGTATTTATTATATTTTATATTTAATATATAAAATTATATTCAATATTTATTTATATATTTTACACATTATGCATTCACCCTACACAATTATATATTCAATATTATATGTATAAAAATTTCATATAATATTATTTTTTAAACAACTCGATGCGAACACGTTTTAAAAGGTTAGGAAATCAAATTATATTGTAATTATGCGTTAGGTACCAAATTAAGAGCCAAAATACCAAAACGGGAAAATAACACTGTAATGAAAGGGACTCAGGGGCATGAACTACGCTATAATCAGGGGGACTCAGAGGGATTAAACCACGCTATAATTAAGGGGGCCCAGAGGGATGAAAACCACGCTCTGCTCAGAAAAATGTATAGTATTTATATATAATGAAACCACGCTCTGCTACCAGAAAATGTATATAGTAGTATTTAATGAATATAATAAACTGCGTTCTGCTACCAAAAAATATATATTGAATAGTGGGTAGGGGTCAGCAATTGTGGAAGCGTGCTGAAGTGGAGGTTATTTATTAATTATTTACTTTATAGTCGGTTTTAGGATAATAGAAATTGTACAGTACCTTATCTTCATAATTCACAACACAAACACTGATTGTTCCCGGCCGCCGTGGTATATTTCACATTAGTCTTCTTCGCTAGGGGTTACTTTCACTATTATCTTTTGTAGGTTTGTCTTTGTCAGGTTCAATATCAAGAGGGAATACACAAAAGGGAAATCAAATAAGGCTGAGGGAAAATCACACTGCTAATTAATATTAGATTCAGGAAGGACGTGCGCTCGCGTCGGCCGTGACACGTGCCCCCTTTACTACCACTCGACAACTACTACCGACCGCTCGCGCCGGGAGTTGGCACAAGACTTTGACGACAACCCGCGCGGGGGTCATCGCAGGGGGCGGCACAAATAGGAATAAACATATATATATATATATATATATATATATATATATATATATATATATATATATATATATATATATATATATATATATATATATATATATATATATATATATATATATATATATATATATATATATATATATATATATATATATATATATATATATATATATATATATATATATATATATATATATATATATATATATATATATATATATATATATATATATATATATATATATATATATATATATATATATATATATATATATATATATATATATATATATATATATATATATTATTATCATTTAGCCTTATCCTTTTTTCGTTAATATCGATTTGCATTCGATAGATCTATAGTAGAAAAAGCTTTTTTTTATTTTATTTTAGGGAGTCTTTATTTTATTTTAACTTCACGCTTTATCCCGCTTAACAAGGTCCTGCACTTTTCGTCTTCACGAGGCACTACCTGGCGGAACTTAACGCCGCGCTTGCTAATAGCAATAAAACTATGGTGTAAATTAAATTAGAGTGGTACATTAATATTTAGCACTGTGTATGTGACTTTATTAAATATTAGTAAATACATTTATCAAAAGGAGCTTCTAGGAAACGCATAGAGTAAATGAGTGTTAATATTTGTTTTTCTAGGTATCGTACACTTAAATAAATGTTTAATACAAAATGTTATTGACTTTTGTTAGTATCTTTTGCAAATAATGTTGTAAAATTTAATATTTTATGTATAATAAATATAATGTATAAAAAAATAATAATTATTTTTTCATTTAAATTTTTAAGAACTTCTTTAAATCATATTCTATACTCTATTGTCTCTAATGTCAGTTAGCGTTTAGCGAAATGTTATATATAATTGTAATTTTGTTCCTTCGAAAGAACCCTAAAATAAGAGCTCCATTTCTTAAAATATCCTACTCAAGTATGATATATTTATTACCATTCAATTGTTACATAAATAAAATTATCAAGTTGTAATGCGTTGAAAAAATAACAATAAATATATTGACATGGTACCGTATGTCGATATAGACACTCGCACAGTTACAATTACAAGGCTGAGATGAATCAATTGATGCTTAATCAACTAATTCAACCAAAACGAACGGAACGGAACGGATCGGTTGAACATTCTACTATGGCGCCTCGGTGAAAGGCCCGCCTGCTGCGAGCCATCAACATTTAGGGTACCCTGGAATTTATCTCAGGGTATTCGGATGCTATATGCTAGGGAAAGTTGGGCTTCGTCATAGAGCCTTCTTCTTCTCCCTGACCTTCGGCGACGGAGCGGGTCAGTAATTGCACTGGTCTCCCGTGCCCGCTCAGCGGCCTACTTCAACGCCATTACAGACTCGCAGAAGGAGACCACTGCCGACCAGCTTCTCTCATCATCTAGCATGGCCCTTATCACATTAAGAAGAGAGAGATTTTCACCAACTATAGCCATTAACGAATGGCGTTGCGGGGCCCAAGCTGGGCACTCGGCTAGAGTGTGTTGTGCCGAGTCAAACGGCGCGTTACACTCATGGCACGACGGTGATGCCTCCCGACGAGCAATCTGGTGCAGGTATTTGCCGAAGCAACCATGTCCCGTCAGCACCTGCACCAGCCTGAAGGTCTTGAACCTCGAATTTTCTCTTTAACCAGCGTTTTAGGTGCGGTCGGATCGCCTCAACCATCGCCAGGCCAGCAACTGGGGACTCTAGCTCCACCCTCCATCGCTGAATAAGAGCTTCGTTCGCCCTTTTTCTGATCCGCGCAACATCTTCCCCTGATGGTCGTTCACCAAGAGACCGCTCGCGTGCTCGGAATGCATAAACCCTTGCAAGCACTTCCGCCTGCAACTCCCAAGGTGGATCTCCCGCCAAGAGAGTGGCTGCCGTCCACGATATTGTGCGATATCCCCGGATAGCTCTAATTGCTATAGTTCGCTGCGCTTTGTGTAATTGGGCCCTATTGCGAGTGGTGAGCGAATTTGCCCACACTGGTCCTCCATACAGTGCCATAGATCTCAAAACACCAATGTAAAGCTGTCGACATGAAGAATCCGGCCCTCCAACATTTGGCAGTAACCTACCTAAGGCACCGGCAGTCTTGACAAGTCTTGTCGCAAGTTGCCTAAAATGTTGCGAAAACGACCATCGCCCATCCAAAGTAAGGCCCAGATACATCTGCCTCCTTATCTCTACGTCTTGGCCCTGAATACGTAGAGTAGCCCTGCGCGGGGGTCCTTTACGTGGACCATGAAACAGCAGGGCCTCTGTCTTGGCACTAGAGACACGAAGACCCAGTGCAGTAATGCGGTCGATTATGTGATGAAACACAACAACATACATAAGCTTACTAACGCATATTCTTTCTTTTCGCTATTTATTATAATAAAGATATTGAAAATCTTAAACTAGTTGGTTCTTATACTTGGGCAAGGTTAAGAAATATGCATCTACAGAATTGATTAGATTTCAGTCATGCAATCTAAACATCTGCATCCCACTTGCAATGAAAAGCTAATTTTGTTTATAAATTCCAATATAGCCGTGATGTATTTATAATGTACATATCTTTTTTAGATATATTTTATTTTAATTCCATCATGACACATTTAATAGCGTTTAAAGTTAAACCCGATGGTAGTGGATTCAGTTTCTATGTGAAGGATGTTTTCTTTATTATTCATTTTTTCGAGTAAAACCAAGGAGGACCGTCATGGTGCAGAGGCGCAGCGTTTGCCGGTAAATTGAACGGTTTGTGGGTTCGATCTCAATTAGGGGAGGATGAATTATTTCATTTTAATTTTCTTCGTTTTGGTAACTAGGTAAACTCCGGTGTTGAGTTTCGTCACTAGGTTTCCATAGTTCCTGCAGTTCTCATACCTACTTCGGGATAATATTTTAATCTTAAAACGGCATCTAATTCTATTCAAAATAGGAAATATTTCGAATTGGCGTGCACAGCTGCCACTATGTCCCTCTATGCACACATGCACGATAAAGTGTCAAAATGTAAACAACTTCTGTCATATTTGTAAATAGTGTAGTACGCAAGAATGATATTCGTTGAGATAACTGTACATTTTTCAAGAATATCATGGTAGATGCTAATTACTAAATTTCTTTAAGAAATTCAATTCGTTCAGGCAATTTACCTATTATTATAGATTCACTTATATTTTGTAAAAAAAGGCAGTATATGTTCTTACTTTTAGTAAATTTTGTACGTTAAAGTGTTTTGTATGTACGAAAGGGATATAGGTAGAACAAAACTAACAGCAAAAAAGTTAAATTTTTACACTAAAATCACTTATGATTTTGGAAATATAGTTTTATATGTATTAAATATATTATACACATCATTGAAATAAGGTTTATATTACTTATTGATAATTTGATAATTTACGTTTTGATGTGTAATTTTTTTTAATATATACGTTTCAGAACGGTAGTGCATTCCATTCCCACTTAAGGAAAACGAATTAGTTCAATGTCTGCACTTTCTTAAGAAGACAAAGCGCGGCGTTGAGTTCCGCCTGAAGTTATCATAACAGTAGGTACGTTCTGCAAAGACATCTATTATATTGTTTTAAATGCAAAAAAAACAATAATATTTACATTTCCGAATAGTGTTGCTAGTAAATATAAATGTTTAGAGTCCAAGGTTTAGTTTTTTTTTCAGTTCTTTGATGAAAGGCAATGTTGTTCTTACGTTAATAAACCCTTAAATTATATAAAACAAATGTTATCTTACTAATTTTAAACTTTTACGATTTTTGTTAAGTGTGCAACTGTGTGATTTTTATATAATTTTTACAGTTTCCATAATAGTAATGTTAAAAAAATATACTTCAGAGTGCTTTTGGCAAATCTATGGGAGACCGTTTAAGCTTTTTTGGGAGGAACTAGGATATAACAAGATTCTGTAAGCTGAGAGAACGAAGTCGCAAATGAAACATGAGTTAATAATGTATAATTAAGCTGCATATAGAAACAAAAACCAAAGACAAATAAGGCATTAGGTATTTAAATATTAAAAGCTTTTGCGAAAGTTAAACGTACGAGTTGTACTAACATATATATGTTTGAAGTGAGAAAAGGTTGCTGTACTTATGACGCTGCTTATGCATGTTGATGAGCATAATAATATACTATATAATTGAAGGTTATGTAACATATTAATAATCTGAACCATACATATTACATATTAAAAAGGTTGTTAAATCAATTACACTTTTACAGCTAAAGCTGGTATAAATGGTCATATATAGTGTGAGTCCTTAAGATAAGATTCTTAGGTGAAATCACAAACAGGCAACAATATAACTTAGATAACATTTTCTTCACAAAGCGTAAACCTAATGTACAAAATTACACAACTTGTTAGTGAAAAATAGCGCTATTAAAAAACACTTAACTTTCAAATTTTAAGAAGATTACTTAACGCTAATAGCTGTGGTAAGTAACGTATGGTTTTGGTGATTTATGATATTTCATTAAACGAAGTCGAATTTATTTACTTTTTACTTTGTAAACTACTTGTAAACACTTATTTTGTGTGTGTCTGTGTGTGTTTTTATAATTCGTTGCACTGTAGGTAGAGGGATGATGATTCGTTGCACTGTAGGGAGAGGGGGGTCCACAGTTCAAGAAGAACTTACCAACGTTGTGGCAACTACCGGAGTGAAGAAAATAGAAATGAAATAACTACCCGCCCCAAGTGGGAATTAAACCTTGTCGTGTACAGGCAAACGTAGCGTCTCTGCGCCATGTGGGTCCTCTAATATTTATTTGCAAACACTGAAATATAATTAACATAAGTGTATCAATGCATTTTTCCTAAAATAAATTTAAATACAATCGTTGAGAATGGAACCTACAACCACTTACGTCCTGTTTATACGATCTGTGCCACGATGGCATATTATTCCAAACATTGCTGGACTCATGCAGCTGTTTTAATTACAGTTACTTTCATATAAATATACAAAGCTTTATTCATTTGAAAATACGAAAATTCATGCAAAATTTTATTCTACGTATAAAATGTTTTATGTAACGTGAAAGTGCAATATGTACTCAACTCGTTAGTGCGTCATATTAAAAAGTGATTAAGCTAGTAGCGTAGAGCTTTCCATTTGTTGATTCTGCTAATGTGGGAAGCTTAAATAAAATATATTACAGATTTACACTTTAGCTAATTATATCCATTTAGTTTAATACTATGCAGCTTTTGTGTCCTGTACGAGTATATACCGGAGTAGAAAGGGAAAGTCTGAAGTCAAGACACTGTTTTGTACTATGACAATTAATTTATTGTAAGGTTGGTAGAAGGAATTGCTGAAACCGTATGAAGTGAGTTTGTAGTGTTAAGACACTTTGTGCCCCTCTTTTCGCATTTCGAGGCATACATGATGAGTGCCGGATCTAAACGCCTTATATTCCCATTATATCGAGTAGAGATTGCACCCACTACTACTTGAGCATTTAATGTCAGATGTTTCCCCATGTGTAATGATAATCTCGAAGAAAATATATATATATATATATATATATATATATATATATATATATATATATATATATATATATATATATATATATATATATATATATATATATATATATATATATATACATATATATATATATATATATATTTATTATTTTTAGCTTCACGCTTTTATCCCGCACATGGCAGGGTAGACAGAGGAAACTGCAGGAACCGTGGAACCTAGTATTAAGACATTCCCTTGCTTAGTCCCTACTTCTCTGTCCCCGTTTTTCGAGGCATTGCGTGTTGAGTGGCGGAACTCAACGTCGCGCTTTGCCTAGTTGCCAGAGTGAAGAAAATGGATATAGAAAAATCCATCTTCCCTGAGTGGGAATCGAACGTAATAACCGTCGCGTTTACAGGTAGACGCTTCGCCTCTGCGCCACGGAGATCCTCTTACATTGTTTATCACTAAAATATAATCGATTTAAACATTAAAAAAAATGAAAAGATTAAAAACCAGCCGTCTCTGCATCATCTGTGAATAACAAGATTTTGATAAGCCACGACGGTCCTCAAGGAAATATATGTTTTCTAATTATTTCACTGTACGTGATAGTGAGCGATATTAGTGAACGCAACACGCAACACGTAATAGGCGTGTTCGAATCTAAGGATACTGCGTGAAAGTAAATAAAATGTATTTAAAAAAAAATATCTATAAAAAAACCAATATGATGATAAAATCAACACATAGCTGCTAAAATTTTATTACACAATCTTTGATAATAATCAGGAGACAATTATTAGGGATTTACTTTGAAAAGTTTTAACTCCTCTTAAGTTATGTCGATACTTTTCAAATGAATGTTTAATAAATGTCGAAGTTAGTTTTGTTTTATAAAAGTCAACAATTTTTATACATGTTTAATTAATCTTTAATAAAAGATATATTGAGATTTTTTGTGAAATTTAAAAAACATTTTTAATTTTTAAAAAAGATTTTTAAAACGAAAAAAAGAATTTTACCCCCATTTTCCCAAAAGGGGGAAGATAGATGGGCACTCCCCTTCTCCACTTTCTGCTGATTTTTGGGTTAGAACTCCAAAAGCCCTTTCTAAAAAATTTATTTTGGAGGGGCCAAAGCCAACACCATTTTTTACACTCATGACGGTTTGAAATTTTTTTATGACAATTTTTAAATTTTATATAATTTTTTATTTTTTTTTTTTTTTTTGTATGGCAAAACCCAAAAAAATTATAAAAAAAATTTTTAAATTTTTAAAAAACCGTTTAGAAAAGGCCATAAAGTCAATTTTTTTTTGAAAATTTTCCCCAAAGGGGGGGGTAAATGTGATTTTAAAGTGGTTTTTCCGGAAAAAAAACCCACCTTTGGGTTCTTCTTTGGAAAAAAGTGATACAATTCGTTGTCCGGGTTTTTAAAAATTAAGGGAAAAAAAATAATAATAGTATTCTTAGTTTTTCCCCTTTTTTAAATAAATTTTTTGGAAAGGGCCGATAAAAATAAAAATTTGTTTTAAAACCCCACAAAATAAAAAAAAACCCAAAAAAATGCGATTTTTTTAAAAAAATTTAAAAATTAAAAAGTTTTTTCACCTTCTTTTTTTAACAAAAAAAAGATTTTTTTTTAAAAAAAAAAATTTTAATAAATAAATCCTTTCTTTTTTGTTTCTAAAACCTTTTTTAAGGTTGTTATATATTTAAAATAAAATATATAAACTATTTATTCTATTAATTAAAATTTTTGTTTTTTTTTATTTAGATTTCTTCGCTTTTTATTATATTTTATTTTTTATTTTTTTTTTTTAAAATTTTTTTTTTTTCCCCCCCCCCTTAAAAAATAGCAAATTTCCGAAATACAGGGCCAAGGGGGGGTTCCCCATTTAAAAATATAAAAAAAAAATACCAAAATTTAATGTTCCCCACTGTTTTTTTAAATTTGCCTGAGGGAATTTTTTTTTTAAATTTCTAAGCCCTTTTTTTTTCCCGGGAAAAGAAATGGTTTCCCTAGGGGACCATTTAAATGCCAATATCACTGAATCTGTTTATAGGTTTCCCCCTTTTTCCTAATATTTGTTTCCTTTTGGTATAAAACCAAAACGCGGGAATAAAATATTTGGTTTTAAAAATTTTGGTTTTATTTTTGTGAAAACCTTTTATTTTGAAAACTTCACGCTTTATTTGCATTAAATTTTTGGCAGGTAAAGTGCGTGAAGACTCTCCCTTTTTTCCGTTTTAAATTTTGGTATTTTATATATTGGGGGTCAGGGAAAAATTACACGACATGTAACCCCATGTTTTTTCTTACTCTCATTTAGGGAAAGGGGTTTTTCCAAAATTTTGAAAAATTTTAAAAAGTTAAAGATTTTTAGTGGAATTTGGGGCCCGCGTTTTTAAAATAATTGGGATTATATTTTTTGAAAAGAATTCTATTTTGAAAAAAGGGTTAAAGTAATAATTCCAATCAAAAAGAAAAAAATTTTTTAAGTTCCCCCATTTTTTTTATAAGAAAATTTTTGTTTTAATTTTCAAAATCTGGAAAAAAGGCCGGGAAACTAATACAAATTTAAAAATGTTTGTTTTTTCATGACATTATTCCCAAAAAAATGATAAATTTTATTAAAAAACAAATATAATTTCCCCCTATAATTTTTTAAATTTATTATATAAATCTAAATTTATATCCCCCTTTTTTAAAGGCTGGATATTCAAAGGGAATTTTATTTGGGAAAAATTTGGGGCCCAATTGGGAACTAGATTACCGGGAGCTGGGGGGGTTTACAAATCAGCACTAACTTTTCATTACCCATGACTTCAGCAGACCTTTTTAGCCAAAAAAATTTTTGTGGCTTTAAACGACAGTTTCCTTTAAATTTAAAAATTCAAATAATTCCGCACAACTTTCCCAAAAAGGCAATCTTTTTACAGAGAGTTTCTTTTGCACTGCTAATTTTAAAAGAAAACGGAGGTAAAAAATGTTTTTTTTAACTAAAATGTTTTGGGAAAAACAAAAATTTTCAATTTTTACCTTTCCCAATTTAAATTTGAAAATTATAATTTAAAGATTTTTTTCCTCTCATCTGGGGAAAAAACCCCGTGTTTCCGGGGTATAAGCGCACATTGAATACACTGAGTTCATGAAAGTGATTATTTGCAATAGAATTTGGGATAACTAGCTTTTTTTACATTTTAAACACCCAAATAATTTTATGATTAAATTTTAAAATATATATATATTTAATATTTTATAATATATAAAATAAAATATATATAAATATAATAAAATATATAAATAAATTTTAATAATATATAATATATATATTATTTATTTTTTATTTTGATTATCACTAGGGGGGGTGGGGGTTTTTTGATTTCCCATTTCTTTCCCTCTGGGTTTTAAAAAAAAAGCGCGGCGTTGATTTTCCCCCTCAAAAAGCAATGCCTCGAAAAAACGGGGAACCCCAAAAAAGCAGGGGCTAAGCAAAGGGGTGTTTTGCAAAAAGGCCATAGTTTCCGGGGTTCCCCCTGCCTATCCGCCATTTGCGGGAGAAAAGGGGAAGCTAAAAAAAATACCCAAAGAAAAACTCCACGTGAATTTAAAGCAGGGCCCAATTTTTAAAAACCCAAAAGGGAAAAAGGGGTTTTCATACAGACTTTTTAATTTAAAAGGGGGGGCCCAAAAATATTTTTTTTTTTTTTTTTTCTTAAGGGGGGCCTTTTTTATCTAATTTTTGATTTTAAATAAAATAAAGTTTTATGAACATTTGTTTTATAAGAGTTTTTATTTTAATTTGAATTTTGGGGTCAATTTGAAAAAAATTCTATTTTAAAATTTGAAAGGGAAAAAACCGGGGGGATCCTTAAAAAAATGTAGACGAAAAGGGAATTTAAAGGGTTAAAGTAAAATGATAAGTGATTTAAAAAAATTATTTTTTAAAATAATTTTTAAAAAAAATGACATTTTAAGCTTTAGTAATACGTAACACGCATTTAAAAAGCGACCGAAATTAAAAAAACAAGGGTTTTCCGCCCCCCTATGCATTTGCTTTTTGCTAAAAAATTTGAATAACTCAAATACATTAACCAATACAAAAAAATTTAAAACCCCCAAAAAATAGGGTAAAAGGGTTAGCGGAGAAACTATCACTAAGGGTCCTCCCTTTTCCCCAAACCTTTTAAAAAGGCGCTAAGCTAGTGAAAGGGCCCTTTCTTTGTTCTGAAAACAAATTTTTCACGGGGAAACCCTTTTTTAGCTTTTTTAAAAGCCCAACGATAAAATTTAAAATTTTTTAAAAATAATTTTATTTTTAATTTTTAAAGTGTGCCAAATTTTGAAAATTTTAAACAGATCGAGTAGTTTGGGACAACTAAGGGACGGAAAGGAGCTTTTAGGGTTCAGCAAGCTGTACTTTTTATAAAAAACCCCAAATTATTTTTTTCGATTGCTTTATTTAAAATTTGGGGATTATTTACAGGGAATTTTAAAAGTTTCGATTCTTAAAAAATTTTTTGGGATTTTGGGATGGTTTCTATTTTTTTAATAATAAGTTTCTTTGGGTTTTCAACCCCTTTTTTTTAAAAATATTTTTGTTTTTTTTAATAGGGGCAGTCATTTTATTTTGGAAAAATTTTAAAATAATAAATTTTTCTCATTAAAATTGTACGGGAAAGGGGGGTGGGTTCAATGTTTATTGAAAGGGAAAATTTTTAAATTTTAATTCAAATTTCCAGGGGAAGGTAGCCCCGGTATTTATTTGCGCTTTAAAACCCAACCGTCTTTTTTCAACGTCCCAAAAAATTTGGGGAAAAAAAAGTAATTTGTGTCCTGTCCCCAAAAAAAAAAACAAATTTGTTTTTTTTTCCAAAAAATATTTTATAAAAATAAAAATATCTTTTATTTAAATCTACCCATAATTTTTTATAAAAATATGCCCACTTTTATATTTTCGTCAGAAAAGGAGAATTTTGTAACAAAACGATATTGTAAAAAATTTTAAAAAATAAAATTTAATTTTGACAAGGGCCCCCGAAAAAAAAATTCTTTTCCCCCCAAAAAACTCCGAAGGGGAAACGGGGTCCCAACTGGGTTTTTTCTTTAGTTTTATTAGGGCACGTGTTAGAACCAAATTTAAAAAATTTTAAAGGGCCATTAAATAAAAAAAAAAGAAAGCGTATTAACCGAAAAAAAGGGGGCATTTTTTATTTTAAATTCCCCAAATATTAAATAAAGAAAATTAAATTATACATTTTACAAACCCCAAAAGTTTAGTTCTTTTAAAACCCGACCCTGGGGGTATTTAAAATTTTTTAACGCAAATAGATTTTTTTCGAAAAAAAAAAATGTTTTTAAAAAAATTTGTTTGATTTTTTTAGTGTAATTTTTTCTAAGGAGACAAAAAATTTTCTTATAAAGTGTCCCCCAAAAAAATTTTCGTGAATAAATGTTTTTGTAAAGACATTTCGCAAAGAGAAATTTTTTATGATTTCCCGATCTTCACTTTTTAAAACTAGGAAAAATTCTGAAGCTTTTCCCGGATAATAATCTTTTTTTATTATAACTTTCTTAGTTACTCAAGGGTATTGAAATTACAGCCAAAGCCCTAGGGATCTTATTTAGCAAAATTCTTCTTCTTTTCCCTACTTTGGGTTTTAAAAAGTTTAATGTCCCGGTTTAATGGAGAAATAAAAGATTTAAGGGTAAAGGGGAGTTTAAGGAAACGGGAAAAAAGTAAATTTTTGGGAGAGGTAAAAGTAATAAAAGTAAACCTTTCTGAAAAAATAAAAATTTTTATGCCTATTTATTATTTTTTTATAATTTTTATATTATTTTTTTTTAAAAAATACAAAAAAAAGGGAAAACCCCCCTTTTAACCCTTTTTTTTAGGGGAATTTTTTTAAGGCTATGCGAGAAAAATTTTACCGTGGCGATAGTAATCGAGAAAACAAACAAACCCCCCTTTTAAAAGCAACCCTTCATGCCAATTTTTAAATTTTTTAGGGAAGAAAAACAGTAAGGGAATGAATTTTTTTGGTTTAAAAATTTGAACAAAATGCTTAATGAAGCAACAAAGATTTTAAAAGGGGCGATTTAATTTGATGTTGGGGGACTAATGCCCAGCGGGTTTTAATTTTTAATAGATATAATGATAGTGTTTAACATATAATAACTTTTTACTATAAAAAAATAAAAGAATTTATATATTATATATATATATATTAAAAATATATATAATATATATGATATAGGAATATAAATTAAATTATAATTTTAAATATATAAAAATAAAAGAAAAACAATATATAAGATATAAAAAATTAAATTTTATATTTAAAATTGTATTAAAATATTTTATATATTTTAAAAATTTTAAAAATATTTTAAAATAAATAATAAATTAATATTAAAAATAAAGATATATATATATAATAAAATAAAATTTTATAAAATTTTATATATAAAGAATATACATAATATAAAATATATTAAAATATATATATATATATATATATAAATTATATATATATATTTTATATAATATTATTATAATTTTATAAATATATATAAAATTAATATATATAATTAATATATTATATATATATAAATATAATATATATCTATAATAAAATATATAATATATAGTTTTGAACTATTCTAAAATTTAAAATTTTAAAGACCATTGCTTTCCCTTTTGGGCCACCGTCGCCATGGGAAGGAAAAACTAAGTTGGGATATTTTGGGCTTTTAAACATTTTTATTAATTTGGGCCCAAAGAAGGCGACCAAAGGGAAACACTAAAAAGAATTCCTTTTTTTTTAAAATTTTTTATTAAATGTTTAAAATTTAAACTTAAAACTGGATGGCCTTCATGAATGCCCAGGCCCATTTTTCCAGCAGTTTTTTGGTTTTTTTTAAAAAAGTGTTTAATTTTTTGGGGAAAATAATTTTAAAACCCAAAAACCGGGCTCTTGGAAAAAAAACTAAAAAAAAAAATTCGCCCCCCAAAATTTTGTTGCTAAAATTTGTTTTTAAAAACCTTAGGGGGATCTTCCTTGGGGCCCCTTTTTTGAATTTTTCCACGTTTTTTTTTTTTTTCCCATTAATTTGGCTTTTTTTAAAGTGGCTTATGGAAGAATACATTCGACTTTTTTCATTTTAAACTAATATTTTTTTTAAGATTCTGTAGGGGAGTTTTTTACTATAAACAATACTATTTCTTTTTCTGGAATTAAAATTAAACCAATTATAAGTAAAAAAGGGAGTAACCATCACAGGGGTACTAAAATATTCAATTTGCCAAAATAAAAAATCACTACTTTTTAAGTTTCCTTTTATTTGGGCCCCGGGCCAAAGTGGGGGACCTTCCGGTCCTTTTTTGGGAACAAAGGGTATAACCCGAAAAGAAAAATAATTTTTAAAAAAATGGGAATATTACCTTAAAAAAGCTTAGTACTGTTTTAAAACGCAGATAAATTTTTTATTCAAATCTAACACAACATTTAAAAATTAATTAAAAAAATTTGGGCCCTTAAACGGGGTTTTTTTGATGGGTGGTTATTAATCACGGTCACCACTAACCAAGTCACATCTCACTATTACCACGCCCTTTGCGAGCGCACCGAGGTTTTGTGGGTAGTCCCAAAGGGGGCCGGTAAATGTTGGCCCACAATGTTCAAACTTGTGTGAATTTATAGTTTTTGAAAAAAATTGGGGTGGTCCAATTTAAAAAGCCGTTTCCCAAAGACCAACCTTCAACCTAATAAATAACATACATACATTTCATACATACATACATACATTATGATAATTTTACAATAGGGGATATATTGGTTTATTACGTCACGCAAATACCAAACCCTTTTCAAAATTTAATAAGAAAAAAAAAGAAAAGGGTTTTTTGGGTCTACGGAAATTTTTCTGCCACGGGTTTGTAAGGGGCAAAACTAAAATATGAAAAAAAAAAAAATTAAAAATTATCACCAAAAACTTATAACCCTTTTTTTATATTAGAGAAACCTAAAAATTCTGAATAAGGGAAAATTTACAGGGAAAAAACAAAAAAGGATTTCTACGAAACAAGCCCTTCTCGGGGAATAATTTGTAAAGTAGAATTTAAATTTTTGTAAAATAGCAAGATTAAATTTTTTAATGCCCACCTACTGGAGGTTTCGAGAGTTTGGCGCCCCCTTTTCGCTGGGATGTCGTTTTTCCCCTTAAAGTAGCCAGTTTAGAATATTTTTTAAAACTAAAAAAAGACCTGTGACTTTCAGAAGGGAAAAATTGTCCTTTTGGGGAAAAAAAACATTTTTTCCCTTTTCGGTTAAATTGCTTGGGTGGGGTATTTTAATTTTATTTTAGTAAAATAATATAAATATATATTTTATATTATATAAGATAAATATTATATATAGAATTAAAAATATAAATATATATATCAAAATAAGATATATTTAAAAATAATAATTATATTTTAATAATTAAAATTTTTTATATATATAAACTAAAGGATATATATATATATATATATATATATATATATATATATATATATATATATATATATATATATATATATATATATATATATATATATATATATATATATATATATATATATATATATATATATATATATATATATATATATATATATATATATATATATATATATATATATATATATATATATATATATATATATATATATATATATATATATATATATATTTGTTGTTTTCAGGATGGTTCATATGTTATTATAAATGTCATTGCAGTTGTTTACATGGACAACAGACATCAGCACAATGCAAGATGGCGTCCATTTTTTCCGTCAAATTAGAATACGTAAAATTGAAATGCAATTTTGCAGTAAATATATTTTATGAATAAATAATAATTTAGTAATAATGTATGAATAAATAAGAATATTGTAAAATAGTTGTAGTTTTCCTTCATGTTAACTACCTTACCTTACGTAAATTTTCCTCGTGAATACGTGTAATGGGCACTGTACCAAAAAGCGTCAATTAATATCACTCAATCATGCCTGAATTCCGTAAAACGTTTAATTTGTAAGGGAAATTGTACTGAAACGCTCTTTTAATTACTTTCGATTTATTATCTTTATTGTGCGCTGTTGGAAGCATTTCGTGCAGCCAACATAAAAAAAATAATCTTACTTTTTGTATTACCGTTCTGGTTTAGGTATAATATGATACAAATTAAAGAACGAATTGAAAAACTTATAATTTGTACTATTTTATTTAATTCTGTACAAAATATTTACATTTAATATTAGTTATTGCTTATTTTATGTTTTAGTAACGTGTAAACACTGTGCACTTAAAAACAAATTTTGATGTCACAAACAGACACTTTAATTTTATAGATATATATAAAATATATGTAAAGAGCTTAAAAATATACAAAATATATACATATAAAAGTTTGGTAAGGGTATTTTATGTATGCAACTTTTTCGGCCGTTTTTCTTTTAATTTAAAGTAATTCATTTATTGTGAAATCTAAAATGTAACCTATTTCATTAAGACCTTTTTAAAACCGATCCGCCCTTATATTGTCCTACAGCAGAATATAAAAACATTTACAGTCTATGTATAAAATAAAAAAGTACAGCAGATTTTTAAAATAAATATTTGTGTTACATTTAATATAAATTGATTTAGGTTACTATATGCCCTTAAGAGCAATTCAAAAAACTAATCACTTCAGTAAAGCACGGTTTATTTTTTTTGATTTTATACGCACAAACATAATAATGTATACCCTGTACAGAGTGAACCTTACTAAGACACACTATGTTGCTTACTCTCCACTCAATTTCAATACATTGTATGTTAAGTGGCGGAACTCTTACCAGAGTAAGAAAATAAAGTAGTTTTCCTAAAGCAAAAAAACCAACGCTGAGCCATTGCGTTACATCGCCTCGACTTTCTTTACCATATTATAATTACACCGTAATAGTGTAATTGTAGAACAAAATGTTGCGTATCTTCTATACGGTACAAGGGCTAGAATTTCAACTTTTAATTAAAAATTTTAGTAAGTAAAAATGTAAAAAAACGGAGTAGGTAGGCTTATCAGTATTATTCCAATACAATTAATACCTTTGATAAGAAAATATATATGATAAAAAATAATATATTGAGGGTATGTAGAGTCGTAATATTCAAAAGTTAAAAAAGTTTTTTTAGCTTTACGCTTTTATCCTGCACATGGCAGGGTAGGCAGAGGGAACTGCAGGAACCGTGGAACCTAGTGTAAAGACACTCCGTTGCTTAGTCCCTGCTTTTTATAAAGTTATCTGTTAATAATGATAATAACAAATGGATTAAATGAAAGGCAAATCCAAGCGTTATACATATATTAGTAGCTAATAAAATAACACAGCATTCAAATAGTTTTTCATCAATCAATTTCAAAATAAATGCTCAATCATATTCAATTTAACTGATTCATATAAAATAAACAAGAAAATTGTTTAAATATCGCACAAGGAGATTCAATTACATTCGTATAAAATACTGGGATTTATCCTTAAAGATTGTTAACAAGTCTAGTTTAGTCTAAATTAAAAAAACATTACCATATTATTCGATTTAAATTCATAATTCGAACGTGCTTTCCGTTATACAATTGGAAATATTTATGAAAATTTGTTAAAGAAGATTTTTCAGCCAGTTCAGTATACGCGCGACAAGCGCTGAGTGCAGACGTGTATCAGTATCGTATACAACATACAAAAGTTTCCCGCGCGAAAGTTTAACACGTACATCTGTCAAAGTGAATTGTTTTTTTGTGTTACTTAAATAAATATTTCATCTGTGCACGTGTTACGTGATTTGTTGTAAAACATAATTTAACACCGGTAAGTGTTTGTTATAAATAAAACGAAAATTTAATTAAGTAAATAAATTTTTAAACGTAGCGTCAACCAATTGATGGACCTAACAATTTATTGAAACGGTTCTCTGTGTCAAGAATTGCATTATATCAATCAAGAACACTTTAATTTGAGAAAACATTTCTTTTTAATTTATATCTTGAATTTATATCTTCACAAATTGGTAATTTCTTGACTTTATTATCGTTTTTTGTATATTTTAAAATAAATTAAGTATTGCATGATAAATTATTATTTTATTTACCGGTAATATTGTAATATTGAAGAACTGTAGTATATTGTATAATATAGATATTTAGACGACAGATATTTAATTTATGTTAAAATTAAAATAACATTATATACAACCGGCTTATTTTTGTATTTTAACCTGCAAAAATGTTACAAGTAAGTAAATGAAGAGTACCTAATATACGAATTCGAGACATTCACAAGGTAAGTAATAGAATTCAATCAAATTCATTCATTTAAGTGATTATTTATTTTAGAAATATTTTTACAAATTCTTTTAAAAAGCGTTAGTAGATTGGTTTTTTATTAGCAGTTTATTCTAATAAAATCCAATACGTTTGTTACTTACAGTAGTTCAAAGCTTCATCAAAAAACGTAAGCTGGCACATTAAAAGTGGTATAAATGAGTATCAAAGCAGGACCTACTTTTTGGAATAGAATGTCTTTTATTTTATTTTGGTGACCATCGTGGCGTAGCGCAATTAACATGGGTTCGTTTCTATGTCGGGGGACGGAATTGTTTCTATTTTCTGGCTATACCATGAAAATATACGGCGTTAAAATTCGCCACAAATTCTGAATATTGCCGAAATATAGAACGGAGCGTCTTAATAAACCAAGTGTGTGAAGCTGTACCCTTTAACTTAAAACTCTTCGTAAGTCACCTCCAAGAAACTCACCTCTAGCGTATTTGCTTTTTCTCAAATCACCCACAGTTTGCAGATACTGTGTGTCGAAAAGCGTAATTTAACGCCGCCTTTTATTTGACTGAACCAATTAATTACAATTTTTCCTTCGAAAGGGTATCCTTCGTATGTACAGTTAGACAATTGTAGTATTTTTACCATAAATACTGTTCAAAGCGACAATAGAAGGGCAGTCGGCTCAATAACAGTGACCCCTCATGATTCTTCATTAAGAGTTGTAGGATGACAGTAATATAAATTCATTTAATATATAAATATAAATAGAAAACGTTTTTTAACCTTATAATAAATTTGAATTAACAAAAATTAGATACACGCGTATTAGATAGTATGAAATCTGGACATTTCACATTACTAATACAATTTGTTATACATACGTATTATACATAAAAATATGTTTATAAGTAAATATATTTAAGTATAAAAGTTGCGGTACTTAAACCCATGGCATCTCGCCTCGTCTAGACAGGTCTTAGGTTCAAATCACATTTTTCCCAAATCGTGTTTTTATTGAAATCTTAGACGCTTGCTTTTCTTGCTTGGAAATCATCACTAAGTTGCTACATTTGTTTTCAGTTGAGTTTTTTAAATGTGAACACAACTGGAATTTTTGAAGATAGTGACAATTATTTCATTATTGGCTTATTAAAATTTATAAATGGAAATTTCTCCCATCATCCCAGGAAGGAATAATCCTCCAGTGAGGAAGAAAATTTGGCTTTGTTTTAATTACGTAAATAACTAAATTTGTAACCGAGCAATTCACCGCTTGCATGTAGCGTGTAAAAGGAACATTTGAGAATTGCATTTAAAATCATTTTAAAAGAACATAAAAAGCATTGAATTTTTGAAGTACAGTAAGAGTAATATGGAGGAATATCAATTTAGTGGTGAATATCTAAACATCATCGTTTATGAAATGTATACTGCTCATAGGCGGACAGACAGACGGACATCTGGACGGTCTTATTAATAGGGCCCTTTTCACCCACCCCCTAGATACAGAACATTTTAAAATAATATTTACTTGTGATTAACACAAACATAATATATATATATATATATATATATATATATATATATATATATATATATATATATATATATATATATATATATATATATATATATATATATATATATATATATATATATATATATATATATATATATATATATATATATATATATATATATATATATATATATATATATATATATATTATATATATATATATATATATATATATATATATATATATAAGGTAAAAGCACCAATGGTGGACAGTGTACCAAAAGATGACACTTTCAACAATTAAGTTCAATATTAAGAATATTTTTACTTGTGTGTCACAATTATTAGTACCAGAAAATGGTTGCTTCACCTGTTAATCAAATAGCACAATCATAACAACGGTATTTTGCTTAAAAAGTTAAAATAGCATCAATTATTGCGAGCAATGTGACGAAGTCACACGTTTTTAGCCATTTCTTATGAGTTTAGCTAAGGACGCCGCAGCGGTACAAGTGATTTTAATAAATTTTATAAAGCTATTGCTTTGTTATTTGTTATGTTTTGTATTGATATTTATATTTTCTAAACATTACAACAATTCATTCGTAATCGTAAGTGTCTACTATTGGTACCGAAAATAGTCAGAATACCCTAAAGATGACATGCAGGTCTACTTTTGGTGCAGTAACGAAACCTATTCTCCTAAGCGTAGGTTTGTGCAATTATCAACACTATTTTCAACAATATAAGTACTTACTGTTAAAATTGTGACAATAATAAAACACTCCAATAGTAAACAGGGTGTCAACTTTTGGGGTATGTTTTTTGGTGGTCGGATTTTTCAAGATGCCATCTATAAAAGGCATCAAAGGAACTAGAACATGACTAAAATTTTATTCTTATAAAACTTTTGATAATTAGTCGAGGATTTCAGTTAATGCTAATAAAAAGAATTTTATAATATTCAGTTATGTCATTTTATGCTTATTTTATAATATATTTGATGATTATTATATTCAGGCTTGCATGTCCACTATTGGTACAAATAAGTGTCAACTATTGGTGTTTTGATTTATGAATGTGTCATCTTTTGGGTCATTTAACTTAATTAATAAAAATGGAATTTTTGTTTTAATTTACGTTGATTTACGGTGGGTTTTTAGTTTAAAATATACTTTTGTATTAACCAAGGTGCAATTAAATTTTTTGTTTCTTTTGTATTTCTTTTCCAATAAAAAAATATTTTTGTTTAAATCTTGTGTCATCCTTATAGTGTCTACCATTGGTTTTTTTTTTAGCTTCACGCTTTATCCCGCACATGGCAGGGTAGGCAGAGGGAACTGCAGGAACCATAAGAACCTAGTGTTAAGACACTCCGTTACTTAGTCCCTGCTTACTCCGTCCCCACTTTCCGCCGCTTTCGAGGCATTGCGTGTTGAGTGGCGGAACTCAACGCCGCGCTTTGCCTTAGATGCCAGAGCGAAGAAAATGAAAATAGAAAAATCCATCTTCTCCGACTGTGGATCGAACCCAGTAACCGTCGCGTTACAGGCAGACGTTGCGCCTCTGCGCCACGACGGTCCTCAATATATATATATATATATATATATATATATATATATATATATATATATATATATATATATATATATATATATATATATATATATATATATATATATATATATATATATATATATATTTATTTTTCATAATAGTCTATCTATTATTTTGGAACCATAAATGTTAATGTATTCTGTAACATTATATGTTATTAGGAACTTGATCTCAGAGCATTACAAATTTTCACGTACGATAGCGTTCTGGTTAAAATTTGCATAATTTGGCATAATTCTATTAACACTCGTGGTATTACTCTATTAATTCTATTTATATAAGAACACTAGACCATCTTACTTTTAAGCTCATGTTTGTGTAGTGAAATAACTATGTATTTTTAGAAGGGAAATTTATTTTTGCATGAGGGCAAAATGTTTAAAATATCTTTATACGAGTAATGTGACACGAACTATTTTGCAGTTCAGTCGGATAAGCTTTTGTGAATCATTTAAATACATTAAAATAAAATAAAATACTACAAATAAAGGAAATATATAATTGGTATTAATTTTTGACTTTTTTATCATATTAATGAAAATAATTTTCGCCCCCAATATAAAGGTTCCCTAATGAAATATTTTTTAAGGAATAATTACTTTGAGAAACTGTAAAAGCAAAGTGTTGTATGTAATTATAATACTTTATTTTTTTATATTTTATATTTGAAAGATATTATTGAAGTGCAAGTCTAAATTACGCGCTATGAATACCATACTAATTTATGATTGTATATAAACGTAAGTCTAACTTATTAAACCTACATTTGTAAGAGTATTTTTCACTATAAATCAAAGAGCATGAACTGAAGTAGGAAATAGTTATTTTTGATATTTGTATATAGGAATTAGATATAGAAGGAGGAATTGAAATTTAGAAAAAAATACATAAAAATAAATATGTTATAAAATGAAGATCATATACTTAAAGAGAAAACTATGCCAAGTTGCCTCATTAAACATTAGTCTTCGTCATTGAATATCTGACTGTCTGACACTTTAAATTCGAAACAATAACAAAATGATTTTAACCAAAGCACTTTTTATTTATTTTATAATAAAAAAAGTTTTATTACTTTTAGAGCATTTATTATTGTATCGTTTTTAGTCTAGCCTGTATAATGTTTAAGAAGTGAGCCACAAAAACAAAATATAAACCACTTTTTTGTTATACCAATTATTAATTGGTCTTGCGATTTTAGAATAATTTTCGTAGCTTTATATTTAAAATTTGAGTATGACTGAATACGTCATGGAGGAATTGTTAGGTTCTTGTTAGATTATATATTTGTAAGAATTAGGATTAGAATAAAAATTTTGTGATGAATTAAAAATAAGAAAATATATGAAATCGGGAACAAATAGGGAAACTTGCCTAATTCGTACCACTTAAGGAGAACCTCAAATATTTTGGAAAAGAAGGAAAAATACATAGTTATTTATATAAAGTTAATAACTATAACTAATGTTCTATAAGTATATCAAAATAAAACAACGTAAATCTTTTAACTTTCTGAAAAATAAGCAAATTTCAAAAACTTAAAAAAAGTACGATTTAAGCACATTCGTCTTAAATCGTACTAGTATATTCTTAAATCGTACTTTGAGATCCTATCATTGGTTTACAATATTAAAATTAAAAATCTTAGTAGCTAATGTATTGAATGCTAGTACATTAGTATTTAGTAATACAGCCAATGGTTTCTGCCAATTCCTGTCCGTCATCACAGTAACATTTAATTTTTTTGTTGTTCCTGCACATAGCTTATGTATTTTTAATGCACAATTACTGCATTTAATCATGTTTTCTTTGTTTCTGTTGAATAATGTTGTAATCATCATCCAACAGTCATTTTTATCTTGTTCTTGTTTCTATTTCTTGTTTTTTTTTAGGTATTTTCGTTTTCTTTACATTTAGCTTCTTTGGTATGGTCTTCTTCTTGGTTTCTTCTACTTTAACTTCAAGCTCTTGTTTATATGGACTTCCTGTAATAACAAGAGTGCCTTTGGCTTTTCTTTTAACTCGTTTTAATGTCCCAGAAGTGAATTTATTGACAACAATACTCCAAGTGTCTCTAGAATTAGCTTTGAAGAAAGAATATAGTTATTTTTCTTCTATATTACCTTTTAAACATTGATCTTGCTGTTTTTTTTGACATGTAGCCCTAAAATAGTAACAAAATAATTGGATACAAATAAAATACAAAAAATAACTAAAAATTAAAATGAAATTATAAATAGTTTTCCAAAATCGTACCGGTACGATTTAAGAAGTTGCTGCGAGTACGAAATAGGCACAAGTGTCAACTGAATTTCAAATCTGCTACAAAAAAAAATGTCAACAAACAAGGGAGTTTTCTTTTGTGAAATACATTCATAAATATACGCATAATTATTTTATAATAAGGTAAACAGCTTAAGAACGATATACTTATAAGACAGTTCTTGTGAAATATGCGAAAAAACTGTTCAAAAAGTAAGAATAAACTTACCTGCTTTATATTTTAGTCGGGAACAACGTAGCAGATTTGTATTTGTCATATGGCAATATGACCGCCAGTTCTTAATATTTTATGGTACTAAAGGCACTAATAACTATTACCCAAGCCGAGATATAGAGGAGGTACGATTTAAGCGCAGGTACGAATTAAGCAAGTTTACCTAGTTATTGAAGAAACTATACCAAGTCACTTCATTAAATACTATATTGTTTATATATCTTTACTACTGTACTATACACACTGTACTAATTGTTTATTCTAGGACAACTGAAAGTATCCTATAGTGACAAAACTCACCGCGGCACAAATTTGGCAAAACTGAAATATATATATATCCCTTGTATCGACTAATTAATTTTTTCCTTCTTTCATTTCATTTTTTATCTTTTGAATATTTTTTCGTATTCCAAATGACTGGGTGGATATTTGTTGCTACTTCTACGCTTTTTGAGAAAAACGGTCTTGACAGACGGAATCCAAACGATCAAATGATCTATAATCCAAATCCAATGATCTATTTAAAAAGTGAAGTGAGTTATTACATTTAGTGACAGATGCAAATCTATAAAAAAACGTAAATATATACCTAGATTAATCATTATATAAGCACTAAGTTTATTTAAAATTCGTAGAAACGTTACACAATTCGTCTTATTAAGGCCGAATGTAATAAACGCTTTTGTTACCCCGCTCAGTGTAATGCTCCACCAGCTTAAGTAAATGAGAGATTTTATATAAAAATATTAAGAATTGGCTGTTGTTTCGCTTTAATATTAAAACTTTTTCATCTTCAGGCACGTGATATAATAAAAAAATAAAATTTGTCATTGTAATAAACAAAATTTTTGGACAGGCAAAGGAAATTGGAACAGCTATAGAGTTGTTTCTATTTTTATATATTGATAATTTGGGAGCCTTTTATTTCTATTGTTACTTGTTAGTTACTTGTACAGGGATATTTCATGTAATATGTACCATTTAGGAGGCCATATTTGTGCGGTACAGCATCTGACTATGAACCTTTTTTGTTTATTAAATTTTTAATCTATTAGTTATAATTTTTAATTCTTCTTGACAATTAACCGTTTTGACAAGTAAAAATGATGGAACACGTCATTTTAGCGGTGAACACTAAGAGATATTGACATTCGATTTTTTTCTACTATCCTGACGTAGGAAAATAAAAAATTAACAAAAGCATATCCAGTATTTATCCACATATTAAAGAGGCTCTTAGCGCCTTTCCTTGCAATACGATAGTCATCTGCAAAGCGAACCTATGGTATGCTAAGGACTTTTTTCTCTTGCATTAACATTATTATGTAAGTCAAGATTTCGATGATAAAATCTTTATAAATTAAAAAGTTATAATTTATTGTAATAGTTGAAAAATCTGAACGTTTTCTTTCATATATTTTTAAACGAAGTAATATTGAACGAGATTCAAAGTAGTGGAAAGGTGAATTCGATGATACGATATTTTAAAACGATATTAGAAATTTTTTTTTACTATAAACAATATCGACTTCTTTAGAGCAAATTCGAGGTCAGGAAGATTGTCTTTCAAAATCTTGTTAATATCGTATAGCGTATTATATTATGCAAATAAGTTAATTTATGAATAATGTTGTTATGTAGTGGCTTAATAATGTCGGTATCAATATTATTTTTTATAGAATTCTATTAAAATATTTTTGTTATATATATATATATATATATATATATATATATATATATATATATATATATATATATATATATATATATATATATATATATATATATATATATATATATATATATATATATATATATATATATATATATATATATATATATATATATATACATATATATACATATATATATATATATATATATATATATATATATATATATATATATATATATATATATATATATATATATATATATATATATATATATATATATATATATATATATATATATATATATATATATATATATATAATATAAAAGTGTCAGCCGAGGAAATAGAAGCAAAAGTGAGGTGGAAAAGGAGCCTTCTTTTACGCATACCTGGAATACAAGTAGAGACGAAACTACTTAGCGTTCCATGGATTCACTGTGTGGGTGCCGGACCCATCGTGTTGTAGAACGAGGAGACTTGCGACCCAAGTGTAGGTTTAAAGGTTGGTAGAACCAAAGCCGCCTTTGAAGTGCGTTCTAGAAATCAATTTGTAATAGTTCTAGACAGGCCGATATCTTCTACTGAATTATAGAGAGATTTTGCTGTTATACCTCTCGCTCCTACTTCAACCGCATATTAGCTAACTTTAAACCTATTCCTGGTCAGTTCGTTTGTAAAATAGAAATACTTATTAAGTTTTAGATGGCGACTTTTCGGGATATTTGTTTTTCACGGAACTGTAAGTTCTATCAGAACTATGCATTTTAGGCTTCGAGAATAAAGAAAAAATATACGATCTTAATGACGAAACACAAATATCCTCAGGGATTCTATACTATTTCTCATATGTGTCTATCACCAGTGTCCAATTAGGAACTGGATCTAACCTACAGAATGGTTATGGTATGAATTTTTTTAAAAAACCTTTCACAAACTGTTAAGAGTTTGTTGGTTGTAATATTTGTCTGAGCTCTTGCTACTGATAGACTAACGACTTCACGTATGATTTCTAGTACTTTATCATGGCGCTCCGATATTGACCACATAAAGTATATAATTTTATAACTTAAAAAAATATAAATAAATAAATATCTTGATGCGTCATGGCACAGGAAAAACTCTGTGAGCATTTAGTGTTGCCACTTTAAATTTATAAAAAGCTACTTAAGAAGTTGTTTATCAAAAGAATTTTAGTTAGTTATATAAATATGTAGTAAATTTAAGATGCGTAAACTAAAAAAAACCCATAATCTAATTTCACGTTGTATCAAAACTTAATGGTAATAAGATATCTTCTCTCAACTGTATGTCAAGGTCATGTTACGAAAAATAAAACTAATTTGCAATATCCGCGGATTTCATATGAAGATTACGACATGGCTAGCAAGTAAACTAGTAAACTTTTATAAAAATATTTTGTATATATTAGTTCATGATAATTAATTATGGATTCGATTACAACTCGGGTAGAGTGGATTGTTTCACTTCCATCTGGCAACAGGGCAAAGCTCTGTGTTGAGTTCACGCAACACGCAATGTCTCCAAGGGCGAGGCGGGGTGTCTTAACACTAGGTTCTTATGGTCCCTGCGGTTCCCTCTGCCTACCTTGCCGTGAACGGGATATATTGTGAAAGCAAAAATAGTTGGCTCATACAAATAACTAAAATCTATAAATCACTTAAATACTTATGTAAATTATTTATGTGACTTATGATAAATTTTAGTATTAAATCGAAGTTTCCATCGTAAAACATGCATTGACGTAACATTATTGTAAAAATAACAAATTAACATATACACATAACTTCTGTATATATTAATGTTAAATAGATTGTCAAAAAAATAATATGTTACTTAACCGAAGTTGTCCTTTTTATTATTTTATATGGAGAGAATCTAGTGTTAAGATTCTCCATTTTCTTCTTCTCAAAGTCAAGACACTGTGTATATAAGAACAGGAAATTAAAAAAATCTGTTAAGATATACCAATTATAAAGTAATTTTTCTTAAAACAATTTATATTCATTCAAAAATATTCACCCTTGGTCCAAAAACATATTGACTATTTCGTCATTGTTTTCCAAAGTTATGTCATACAGATTACATAAAAATCGCACAATTATAGAAAACCATAAAAGAATTGATATTACCAAGGTTAAGTCGACACGAGCTTATGTTATCGCCAAAAAGATGGAAGGTTGTCCTCATTTCAAATCTGTTTGCATATACATATGACAGTGAATTAAAATGATACGCTATTGATTTTGCAATGACTTTAGGTACATCTTGTATTTTATTTTGAACATAATGTAAAGTAAATTAAAAAACATCCACTTTGTACTTATATGGAATGTCATTTTGTAATTTTTTTATATTATAATATATTTTTAGTTTTAGTTAAGAGTAACTTCAACCTATTGTACCTAAAATAATATTTTGTAACTAAACACATATCTTAGTCAGGAATTGTAGAACGGAATATCTTAAATCTAGATCATTCCTCACGTATTTTTAGCGAGATAAAACGTAAAGCCGAAAATCATTTATAGATTTAAAATCGCCAGTACAACAAGACCTGAGCTTATACTGCACAAATTTGCTTATAAATATATAGATATAAACGTGATATAAGGTTCCTTTTTTTTGAACATTTAAACTAAGTCAAGTAAATTATGTGATTGAATGAAGTATTGAAAAAGATTCCTGAAATCAAATAAAAGAAGATTAAATTTATTCACTAAAATAAAAATAAATAAAAAGTGGTTTTTTAATTATTTTTTTTCAGTCCAATCATTCAATATACAGAATGTCTAAGAACGGAGTGTTTTAACATTTAGTTCGTCCTGCGTATGTGGGGGATAAAAAAAATGAATTATATAGATATATTAGTCAGTGGAAGAAGGATATGTGAAAGAGGGATATGCAGGGATCGCAGCGTTTTGGCGCTCCGTTCCCTCTCTCCGGCTACTCTGCTAGGTATAAAGCGTGAAGCTATGTATATATATATATATATATATATATATATATATATATATATATATATATATATATATATATATATATATATATATATATATATATATATATATATATATATATATATATATATATATATATATATATATATATATATATATATATATATATATATATATTCACATATATGTAGGTCAAGCTAAACAACCGAGATAAGAAGTAATAAAAAAAAATATAATGCGTCTCAAAACTTTGATATGTACAAGTATCCATTATGTGAATCAGTTCTGTATAGCTTTTCCTAACTAAAAACTTTTACAGGGTATGTCTTGGCAGATACCTAAATGGCCGTGGCTATTTCAGATATTCTATGTCAATGTTTCTATTTCTAGTAGAATTAAGTCAGGTTTGTAATGTCACTTCTGTTACTAGTTTTTTTTTAGCTTCACGCTTTATCCCGCATATTGCAAGGTAGCCAGAACCTTTTCAACCTAGTGTTAAGACACTCCGTTGCTTTGTCCCTGCTTTCTCCGTCCCCGCTTTCCGCCTTTTTCGAAGCATTGCGTGTTGAGTGGCGGATCTCAATGCCGCGCTTTGCCTAGTTTTCAGAGCGAAGAGAATAGAAATAGAAAAATCTATCTTCTCCGAGTGGGAATCGAACCCACAAACCGTAGCGTTTACAGGCAGACGTTTACGCGCCACGACAGTTCAGCAGCGTTCTGTTTTTTTTATGAGCATGCATCAGGGTAAGCGACGTAAAGTGTTAAATCAAAAATCTATACTAATGTTATAAGAAAATATGTGCTATAAATTGGAATTTCTTTCAATAAGAGGGTATAGGGTAGAGACTGATTCGGTTGCTTGCATCCGACAGTCCGTGTTGGAGGGGATCTCTGAAACATTGTTATTAAGTGATTTATGAAATTTAGTGCAATTACGTAGAATTTCTGGGCAAATATGTTTAAAACATGAGGTCTTCGTATGTTTCGATATTTTTCTTTAAAAATTAACTTCAACCACTCTTGTTTTCTAAAGCTATGTATAATCTACACTAAAATTGTAAAGATGTGTTTAAGGGGTTACATATTAGAATTTAAAAAATTATTTTTTAGATATTCCATTTTATCCAAGAAGGCTATATTAATAAATCCATAGGCTATATTAATTTCCGTTAATCGATTCCAAGTAACATACACAACTCTTACTTATTTCCCACAGTCGCAAAGTAGTATTGCATGTTTGGCTCTGTCTGTCGTCTTAAATTTATATAATATAAATAAATAAAGCCAGTGCAGGCTTTGTGCCTGGGTTCAAATCCGGTAAAATAATCGATTTAAATGAATAAAGTATCTCCTCTATAGCACTTGGCTATAACAAAACCGTATAATAGTTTATAGTGTTCATACTTTATGTTACCAGTAAAACTATCACGAGCATGTGCCACTTCATGTAGACATGTCGATTTAAGATAAAGAGACTCTGCGTGAGGCAACTAGATTTACTTCAGATTGTCATGTGAATTTTGTTTCCCCTGCCACTGTTAGATACTGTAAGTCGTAATTTATGTTTGTTTTTGTTCTGAGATTATTGAATTTGTATATGTATACATATATATATATATATATATATATATATATATATATATATATATATATATATATATATATATATATATATATATATATATATATATATATATATATATATATATATATATATATATATATATATATATATATATATATATATATATATATATATATATATATATATATATATATATATATATATATATATATATATATATATATATATATATATATATATATATATATATATATATATATATATATATATATATATATATATATATATATATTATTCCGTTCGATTGTCTCTTTAATACATTTTGTAATAAAGGAGCGAATGTCATGCCGCAAGGATTTGAGGATTTGTCTGTTGAGCTGTATATATGACTCAGCATCACTGGACTGGATTGAAGTTTCATAGAGCGCCGACTAACCAGTTCCTGGTATGGTCGGATATTTTTTGGGGTTTACTTTTACGGTGGGCTTCAAAGAATTTAGAGCCAACCGTTATGATAGTTTCCACCATCCCATTGTTTATTTCGTCTACAGACACGCTGTCCAGACAAGCAAAGCGATTCTGAAGTTCTTAATTATTGAAATTTTAATATGCTTTTAAAGCAGCTTTACGCTTTATCCCGCAGATAACAGTGTAATCTGACTAACTTAGTATTAAGACACTTCCATCTCCACTTTACGAACTTTTAGCCCAACGTCTCACTTAGTCTTACCAGAGTGGGAATATAAAAATAATTAATTCATATGAAGTTATATGAGACCATTGTAGCGCAGAGTATTTATGGGTTCGATTCCCACTCGGAAAATAATAAATATTTTTTTCTATTTTCTTTGGCAACTAGGCTAAACGCAGCTTTGAGTTCCACCAATCAACACATAATACCCCGTAAAGGTGGAAAGCGGGGAACGGAGCTTCTTAAAACAAGATTTCCAAGGCGTGAAAGCGTGAAACTAAAAAAGGTGAAAAAAGAATGGCAGTCGAAGCCACAACTATCGACTTTACAATGAATAAGACCATTAAGCCACAATAGCCTCTTTAATTTTTAAAAGTTAACTTTTAATGTAATATTTATAATAATAACATTAATTAAGTATATTACAAATTTCTAATAAAACTATGATTTATATACTTAAGGTATTTAAATGTATTTAAAAACAATACCCTCTACATCGATAGTTCTTTTTTCTATTTTAAAGATAATACACCTAGTGCTACATTTATTAGGTTTTAGTTTGTCTACCGTATAAATTGAAGGACAATTTAAAAGATTTATATTCGTTGGAAATAGCTGACATCCTAGCTAGGGGACTGGTCGCAAGATTGAGAAACACAATTACTAATGTTTTATGAAATATATCTATGTAAGAATTACATAGTAAACAGCATTTATAATGACATGTTAATATTGTACTTTAAATTATATTTCATTGATAAAAGAATAAATAATGACAAATCTATAAACAGACAAGTGAAAGTAGCTTACGAGTATGAAGAAAATTATTTCGCTATTTATGTATATTTATAAATAAATAAAAAGATAAATAAAGATGAACTGTTGTGGGTCTACTTGCTAACGACAGATGTGAAATCTTGAACAATAGATGTGAAAAATGTAGTGTCTTCAAAGGAAAGGTTGAAAAAACGTACTGTTTTTCAACCTTTCCTTCTAGAATGACGTTTATGAAGTGATCACAATAGGTTTAGGGAAACCTGGCTGAGTTTGTTGTGGGCTCTTCTCACCAGGCCGCGCTTGGAACCCTCGTAACCTTAGTTTTAAGTCGTGGAGTGTGTAGGTTTCAGAGGGGCTCAATTCGATATTTATTATCAATTTGTATATATATATATATATATATATATATATATATATATATATATATATATATATATATATATATATATATATATATATATATATATATATATATATATATATATATATATATATATATATATATATATACAAATTGATAATAAATATCGAATTGAGCCCCTCTGAAACCTACACACTCCACGACTTAAAACTTAAGTTACGAGGGTTCCAAGAGCGGCCTGGAGAGAAGAGCCCACAACAAACTCAACCAGGTTTCCCTAAACCTATTGTGATCACTTCATAAACGTCATTCTAGAAGGAAAGGTTGAAAAACAGTACGTTTTTTCAACCTTTCCTTTGAAGACACTACATTTTTCACATCTATTGTTCAAGATTTCACATCTGTCGTTAGCAAGTAGACCCACAACAGTTCATCTTTATTTATCTTTTTATTTATTTATAAATATACATAAATAGCGAAATAATTTTCTTCATACTCGTAAGCTACTTTCACTTGTCTGTTTATAGATTTGTCATTATTTATTCTTTTATCAATGAAATATAATTTAAAGTACAATATTAACATGTCATTATAAATGCTGTTTACTATGTAATTCTTACATAGATATATTTCATAAAACATTAGTAATTGTGTTTCTCAATCTTGCGACCAGTCCCCTAGCTAGGATGTCAGCTATTTCCAACGAATATAAATCTTTTAAATTGTCCTTCAATTTATACGGTAGACAAACTAAAACCTAATAAATGTAGCACTAGGTGTATTATCTTTAAAATAGAAAAAAGAACGATATCGATGTAGAGGGTATTGTTTATAAATACATTTAAATACCTTAAGTATTTAAATCATAGTTTTATTAGAAATTTGTAATATACTTAATTAATGTTATTATTATAAATATTACATTAAAAGTTAACTTTTAAAAATTAAAGAGGCTATTGTGGCTTAATGGTCTTATTTATTGTAAAGTCAATAGTTGTGGCTTCGACCCCCATTCTTTTTTCATCCGTTTTAGTTTCACGCTTTCACACCTTTGAAATCTTGTTTTAAGAAGTTCCGTTCCCCGCTTTCCACCTTTACGGGGTATTATGTGTTGATTGGTGGAACTCAAAGCTGCGTTTAGCCTAGTTGCCAAAGAAAATAGAAAAAAATATTTATTTCTTTCCGAGTGGGAATGGAACCCACAAATACTCTGCGCTACAATGGTCTCATATAACTTCATATAAATTAATTATTTTTATATTCCCACTCTGGTAAGACTAAGTGAGACGTTGGGCTAAAAGTTCGTAAAGTGGAGATGGAAGTGTCTTAATACTAAAATAGTCAGATTACACTGTTATATGCGGGATAAAGCGGAAAGCTGCTTTAAAAGCATATTAAAATTTCAATAATTAAGAACTTCAGAATTGCTTTGCTTGTCTGGACAGCGTGTCTGTAGACGAAATAAACAATGGGATGGTGGGAACGGTTGGCTCTAAATTCTTTGAAGCCCACCGTAAAAGTAAACCCCAAAAAATATCCGACCATACTAGGAACTGGTTAGTCGACGCTCTATGAAACTTCAATCCAGTCCAGTGATGCTGAGTCATATAGACAGCTCAACAGACAAATCCTCAAATCCTTGCGGCACGACATTGGCTCCTTTATTACAAAATGTATTAAAGAGACAATCGAACGGAATAATAATTCCAAAGTGTTCGCAAGAGAGGCCTCTATTGGGCAAAGTCATTTAACAAAGCTGAAAACGGGGGATGGCAGTATAGCGTCAACAAAACCAGAGGTACTGAGGGAGGTCGAAAGGTTCTACGGACAGTTATACGCTAGCCCTATCGCAAGCTCGGCCAAAGACCCAAGACCCAAACTAACCCGACACTATACTGAAGATTTTCCGGGCATCAGCCTATGCGAGATTAGGATGGCCCTCAAACAACTCAAAATCAACAAGGCGCCAGGTGAAGTCAGAATCATATCAAAGCTTCTGAAAGCGGGCGGAACACCGATACTTAAAGTCCTTCAGAGGCTCTTTAATTCCGTCATAAACGAAGGCAAAACGCTAGAAACATGGAACATGGACTTTTGAAGAACTAGAACACCACGCTCCTGGCGTGGTGTTCTAGTTCTTCAAAAAGGGCGACAAAATTCTATTGAAGAACTACCGAGCCATCTCGCTGCTGAGCCATGTTTACAAGTTTTTTTCGAGAGTCATCACGAATCATCTCGAAAGTAAGTTTGATGACTTCCAGCCTCCCGAACAAGCCGGTTTCCGAAAAGGCTTTAGTACCATAAACCACAACCACACGCTGAGGCAGATTATACAGAAGACCGAAGAGTATAATCTGCCATTATGCTTAGCGTTTGTTGACTATGAAAATGCCTTTTGATTCGCTCGAGACTTAGGCAGTGCTTCAATCTCTGCGACAATGCCATATTGATTATCGGTATATCGTGGTGCTGAAGTGTTCGCCACTATGTCGCTTCGAGTACAGGAGCAATGTACCAAGGCGATTGCAACGAGGTGTGAGACAAGGAGACGTCATCTCTTCGAGTCTCTTTACCACCGCCATGGAAGACGCTTTCAAGCTCCTGGAATAGTAAGGACGCGGCATCAATATTAACGCCGAGTACATCACTCACCTTCGGTTTACCGACGATATCGTGGTTATGGCAGAATCGTTGGATGATCTGAGCACTATGCTTGAGGACCTCTTGGCTGAGGTCCTCAGGTATCTCAATTCACGGTATCTCAACAGGTTGGGCTTAAGATGAACACGGAGAAGACGAAAATCATGTCGAATGTCTATGTTATGCCCACCCCGCTAGCAGTTAGGAACTCGCAGCTCGAAGTTGTTGACGAGTACATTTACCTGGGTCATACGATCCAGTTAGGTCGGTCCAACTTCGAATCCAACTCGGCTGGGTAGCATTCGGAAAACTACGAAATACCTTCTCGTCCAAAATACCTCAGTGCCTTAAGACGAAAGTCTATAACCAATATCTGATATCAGTGACGACATACAGCACAGAAACGTGGTTTCTTACTATGGGCCTCATAAAGAAGCTCAAGGTCGCTCAACGAGCTATGGAGAGGGCTATGCTTGGCATTTCTTTGCGAGGTCGTGTGCGCATCGAGGATATCCGTAAACGAACGAAAGTAATTGACGTAGCCCTACGAATTAGTAAGTTGAAGTGGCAATGGGCAGGGCACAGAGTACGGAGAACTGACGGCCGCTGGGGCAGAAAGGTTCTCGCGTGGAGACCACGTACCGGCAAGCGCAACGTGAGACGGCCTCCTACCAGGTGGACGGACGACTTGGTCCGGGTTGCAGGCAGCAAGTTCAAAAATTTCAACACAATAACCAGTCTACTATAGTTGGAAACAAAATTACAAAGGCAATTATATGTTAGATAACATAAAATTGTAAAATAACCTAATGACATTCTCCACAAAGGGTCTGAGAAAAATATGGTAATAAGGGACAAAGCCTCAAGGGTTAGAGAAAATTGTCACTAAAGTATTAAATATAAAAGTTCATCGTCCTATTTAAACTTTAAACCGTCCATTTCGCAAATAAGTAGGCACACGTACAGTGTAGAGCTTTTTAAGACATTCATCTTTCTTCCTTTACTTTTTTGCTGATAATTAAACGTTATTTTTTTATTAGTTTCACCTGACTTTTACCTCACTTACTACAAATTTGCATATATGTTAAGAATCAGTGACGATTCATTTTTATAGCGAGATCATGATATTCGTATCTGGATCTTCAGAACAACAAACACTCTGTTATATGTTTTCTTTAAGTATTTTTTCTATATATAGTATGGATTAGCACTTTAAAAATCATAAAAATATTCACGGGACTTTTTTGTTACGTTACGATTATTCATTTTATTCTCCAAACCAGGACTCTAATCTATACCCAGATATTAATCCTGCAAGTCGGTCCATATGAAAGACAGAAAGATTAATAACAAATTCCATCGGAAGGTCCATTTTTTGACATATGGAACTCTAAGCCTCCATATAATAAACATTTCTTTTTAAATAGTTTCAACTATTATGTAATAAATTTAGTAAACAATTTAAAATTACAAAAATCTATAACAAATTATAGTTTTAACTCACGACATCAATTCACGACGTCGTGTACTAGTTTAGGTGAATAGAGTGGTTGACAGAACACTATAAAACACAATAATCTACATTTTAAAGCAAAATGGCGACTCGAAAACATTTGAGGTCATTGACATGTAATGAAAACTTTCCCAAATTATTATTCATCACGTCCAACCCGCGGGAAATAGAGTAACCCTATATTAAAATTTGCCTCAGTGTCACAGGGTTAAGAATGTTCAAATTGCATTGCTAAATATTTAAGTAATTTACTTTTATAGCATAGCTGTTGGTAAGCTCACGATTCGTTTACACATAGCAGAGTAGACAGAAGGAACACCTTTTCTAGGCGTTGCGTATTGAATAGCGGAACTCAACGCCGAATTTTCTCTTGTTGTTAGTACGAAGAAAATTATAATAATTCATTCTTCGTGAATGCGAACCGAACACATGCCGTCGCGCCTACAAGAAGACTATTTGCTTCTACGCCACTATGGTCCTTCATATCTGACAATTTTTAAGATACTTTTTTTTAAGATGACGATATATTCTTTCTTATATTTGGCTAAATAGTGATTAAGCGTGACGCTTAAAGTCACAATTATCATATTTTATATTGGCACCTATTACAAATTCAATGTAAAAAAACTTTCAACGTAAAATAAAAGTTTTTGTCGTTTAATTATTGTACTGTATTATAAAATGGCAACTTATATTTATGACATTAACTTTGACACAGCTGCCTAGAGCAAAGTATCATAGATTCGTAAGTTTTATAACTCAATATCTTTACTCTTTACATTATACGTAGCAGGGTAGGCAGAGGGAACCGCAGGAACCGAGGGAACCTAGTCTTAATACACTCCGTCCCTCATTGGACCGTTGTTGCGCAGAAGCGTAGCATCTGCTTGTAAACGTGATGGCTTGTGGGTTTGATTCTCACTCAGAGAAGTTGTTTTTTTTTCATTTCCATTTTCATCGCTATGACAACTAGGCAAAGCACAGCGTTGAGTTGCGTTTTCCACTTAAGGTATAACAAGCTGAGATCATTCACATAAGTCTAACCATATCTAAAATGGTTTTAAAAAATCTGCTGATCTCTAAGTCCATCCCGTTAACTCTAGATAAAAGTGGATAAGGGTGGATGCTCAAATGATTTTCACAGTATTTCAGAGAGCACATAAATCAGAAAGTTTCAGTTGTCGATCTAACGTCAACGACAGTCGTTACGAGCAGTTAGATGGAAGTCTTAGTCGTTATTCGTAGTAGTTCTAAGTAGTCGATTTTTGGAAATACATATATACATAAATTATTTAGGATAATGTGGCCGTCGTAGAGTTAGGACAAGCTCCTGCCTATAAACGAGATAGTTGCAGGTTTGATATCTACACGGGGAGAATTTATTTTTTCCTTGTTTTGGTAATAGGATAGAGCGCGGCGTTTAGTTCCGCAGGCGGAACGGTGCAGTACCTTAATACTAGATTCCCTGCCTAACCCTGTTCCTTGGTTCTCTGCATATCCTGCTATATGCAGCATCCAATCAGATGAAAGAGGTTAATGAGTTCCATCTCGTGAGTGTATTGAGGAATTTGAGTTCCATGGTAATGTGTAAAATATTTTTGTTAATTTACTTTTATGACATAGCTATTGGTAATCTGATGAATTGTTAACATTTATCAGAGTAGGCGGAAGGAACTTTTTTTCTAGGCATTGCGTGTTGATAATCTGAACAAAACGTTTTCCTTTGTTGCTATTATGAAGAACATTTTTGTTATCTATCCTTTCGGTATAAAAAAAAAGACATGTCCAATAAAAAAATACGCGTCCAGATATAGGTCATCATAAGCTATATTGGGAGCACGTCCCCCTATCCCATAACTCAGTTAAGTACATAATTAGGTTCCGCCACATAATAGCTTGTCAATTCCACGTCTAATGATGCAGGCAGATGGTGTGTTGTATCAATGCATTGAATGTAATATGATATACACTTTACATTTATATAGCATATAATAGTTGCAACAAGTTTTAGTTGTGGCATATTAAAAAATATACTAGTCTCGTTTTTTCAACAGCTGGATTAAGCTGTAACTCTCTCATCTCTATTTTCTTCGCAATTTTCAAGAAATTTCATGTGGTATTTATATATTGTTGTTGTACTATATAGTCTACAATAATCGGAAAATGAATAATTATTATTTAAATACATTTGAACTGAATGGGATATGAACCCACAGTAAGTGCGTTTACAGTCAGATCATGTAAACAATCGTGGCATACAGTCTTTGAAATAATTGTGATGCGATTTCCATTGTTGACTAATAATTTAATCTTAAACATATGTAGATACCCAGTATCGAACCTACAATCACCATGCACACGATCAGATACGAATCGGTTGCGCTATGATGATCTTAGTACATACATAGGTTTCTACTTATGTATATATTTTTGTACTACTATAACATTTTTTATGTACTAAATCCTATGTTTTTGTGTGTCTATATATCTAAGGACCTGAAAGAGAAGCATATCTAGGCGATCTTTAATAGTGATGCTATATTTTTGATATTTTTTTTGAAAATTTGAAACTACGTCCTTAGGATGCAAAGGAAAAAACGTTCGTAACGTAAGTTTATTATTATTTATGTATACTTTTTGTATACGGTTATACAGTGTGTAGTCTACGTGACTACTCCTACTATTATTATATCATTCTATAAATACACTGTAGCTTTATCACAAAAAAGTGATAAAAAATGTATACCCAAATAACTATTTTCTTTATACTTATAATCAAATTTAAAAAATACATTATTTTTATAAAAAGGAATCCCATCCCGTCATCACTATCCGGTGTACCACTACTTCATACTGCTATTTTTATCTTAAATCCATAAGAAAACATTTATCTATCTATATATTTGTGTTTAATTTAAAAAGAAATATATATATATATATATATATATATATATATATATATATATATATATATATATATATATATATATATATATATATATATATATATATATATATATATATATATATATATATATATATATAAACAGATTTAAAGTCATCACTTAATATCTACTCAATAAACTTTGAATCAATTTATTACTAGATCTATAAGCATTCATCAAAAATACAATCGAGCTATCTACCACTACCACACTATAAATCTCTTTAAAGCCGCTATTAAAAGCCAGGTTTAACTGAAGGCAGTAGCGATGGTAGCGGACTCTCGATGAGTTATTGTGAACTATATTTCATACACTGTACTATGGAACACACATTAGTATTTCACTTAGTTTTAAACCGATTTTGTGCATTTTACGAGTATTTCGTTGGCATTAAGCATCTCACATTTATTCTAAAATTCGGAAACGGTTAATAGATTACTTTTGGCATTGATAATACAGAAGGAATATCTGGTAGCGTTAGACAATCTTTATCTTCTCGCTTAGGTAAGAAGTGCGGAGTTCAGTTACGACACTTTCAGACACTTTCATTGACACTTTTGTCATAAGTGTTGTCGAAAATATCAAAAAAGGGAGTATATATTACTACTTGATGATAGTCTTGTAAATCTTCTTTTTTTTACTGAGCTACTATCGAGGCCGCAAGTAGTTTAAACGGTTTCGAGAAACCAGAAACCAGACTCTCGACTGGACTGACCGTACAGGTAGCATATAGCTCACCCTTTTCTGACATTACCTTTAACCCTATTATTAAGCGTAGGCAGAACCTAACGGAAAAAGGGAAGTTGTAAAAGCAAGGAAGGCTAAAAACCGAAAAATTATGTTGGAAAGATTATTTTGAACTGCATCAAAAGAAAAACGCTACAATATCGAGGAATGCCTGTAAACTGTATGAGTTTTATGGATGCAGACTATCTCTTTTAGTCTCGACCAGATTCTCTCCATTTGCTGTTTTTAATTGTTACAATACCTAATATGCTTCAGTATGTTTTTACATACAATGAAATTTTAAAGATCTAAGCATACTTATGGACAGACAATTTTGTTAAATACTATGTAGTGGTATGGATATATGACTTTTTTATAGTAATCTATGCAGTAAAAGTAAGCTATTATATCAAATCGTTAGGTATACTGTTATATATAGAATATTTATTATTGTAATATAGAGCAAAATTATACGATTATTTGGAATAAAAACACGAAGAATGAAAGCCTATATTAAATACATTATTAAATTCTGTATATAAGGCGCCGTATAGACTCCAAGGATTCTATTGTGGCACAATTTTCTTATTATATTATTAACGTGACGATCGGTTTAAGTTCATATTATTACTTGTATAGTTACTAGGAAAAGAGCGCTAAACACTCAGATGATAACATTCGCTAATTTTTTTTAGCTTAATAAGTTCCTTAATTTTCGCGATTTTTATACATTTTATATAAAACAATTTGACCGGATTTATCGAGTATATTGACATTTTTTGTGAAACCCGACGTTTCGAACAATTTGCAGTAGTCCGTGGCCATGGGTAGACTAGGTAGTAGGTAGGTTTTTTTAGCTTTACGCTTTGTATCAAGGGAATCAGGGCAACATATTACGGTTACGAAGTGTCTTATCACTCCTTTTCCTTACGGCCGATTTTCCGGGCGTTGAGTGTTAAGTGGTAGAACTCAGATATGCACTTTGCCTAGTTGCCAGAGCGAAGAAAATGCTAAAATCCTGGAACGCGACGCTTTGTAGGTTCAATTCCAAATCTTCCCGAGTTGGAATGGAACCTACAACGCGTTTACAGGCAGATGCTGCACTTTCGCGCCACGACTGCTTATCTAATGTATATAATAATCGAATGCTTATCTAAAAAGAGATCCTAATAAAATGCAGCCATCCTAATACACCACCTACAACAAAAAGTATATAAGTTAGTCAAAAATAAAACAATTAATTTGTGTACAATTTAATATTGTTGTATTTGGAATACTTAAACATACAAAAAATACGTGAGGGACTAAACACAAATATTTAGGACGAAGGATTTTGAGAGGAAGGACATATAAATAAGAAAAATCTGATCATGGCCAGATGAAACGGGGCACCTTCATTCCTAAGGTGTAAACGACAAATTGTTGATATAAGCCAATAAGATAACAAATTCTTCTATAATTTCTTGAGAGAAATACCAAAGATACTTTGAAATATCAGGTTGAAGAAATGCTTAATACATATTTTGTACCTACCCTATCCACCTTTCTCGAGAAATCTCACTATAGCTACGGTCCTGGCATATGCCTTTTGCTTTTAAATGCTTGCAATGGACTAGGATAAAGTTACTTTTGCTATTTTAGATTATATTTTTATCATTAAGTATGGGAGAGCACGTCGTGGCGCAGAGGCGTAAGCGTCTGCCTTTAAACGCAAGGATTCGTGGCTTCGATTCCCACTCGGGCAAGATGGATTTTTCTATTTCCATTGTCTTCGCTCTGGACACTAGGTAAAGCGCGGCGCTGAGTTCCGCCACTCAACACGCAATGCCTCTAAAAGGCGGAAAGCGGAAACGAAAGTAGCAGGGACTAAGCAACGGAGTGTCTTAACACTTGTTTCCTGCAGTTACCTCTGCCTACTCTGCTGAATTCTCTCTACGAAACTTGAGCCTAAAATAGAGAATTTCTCTTCATACGATTTTCACTAATACTGAAAAAATATTTTAAAATACATGAAAAATTACTATGTTTAAAAATTTCATATAAGAAACAAAAAGTTATGATTTAATATTTCACGCGAGTGAAATAAAAGCGAAAAGCTTGTTATAAATGAGATAATAAAATGTAGATTAAAAGGCACAGATGTTTGTATAATGTATGTAAAATAAATACAAAAAATAAATCTTTTTGATTTATTAGTTCAACTTTTGGTTCAACTTCGTCTTGTAAAAGATAATGATTTTAAACGATGCTTCTAGTATAGGTACTCTACTGCTAAAGCGATAGGTACAGGTTCGAACTAAGGGAAATACATTAATTTTATATATAAAAGGCGACGCTAAGTTCATTATTGTTAACTGGCAGCTTCTTAAATTCAAGCAAGAAGCTTGTTTAGACAAAATGTGAAGCTGTAAAAAATATAAATAACGATAAATAATAATAATAAAAAAAAATATAACTAATTGGACGCAGTGGGATATGAGCCAACCTCTTGTGGACACCGCCCAAGATGCGTCCAAGGTGTAGAAGGTTCAAATTTTTAAATTTTTATATGGTTTCTTTAAATATTTTTTAACATAATGAAAAAAAAAAAGGCAAAGCGCGGCGTTGAGTTCCGCCACTCAACACGCAATGCCTCGAAAACGGCGGAAAGCGGGGACGGAGAAAGCAAGGACTGAGCAACGGAGTGTCTTAACACTAGGTTCCCACGGTCCCTGCAGTTCCCTCTGCCTACCCTGCCTTGTGCGGGATAAAGCGTGAAGCTAAAAAAAAAAAAAAAAAAAAAAAATTAAAAATTAAAAAATATTAACGAACTATAGCTCAATAAGTGTGTGGTCGCACAACATAATTCTGGATTCGAACCCCATATTTTATCTAAATGTCCTCTAAGACGCCAATAATAATGTAACACGTCTATTAAATAGATCGCTCGCTGAATCTGCGAAGTGAATCTCAAGAGATCGCTTTACGGAGGCTAAATTTACCTTGCATTTATTTAATAAATTCGCCTTCTCTTTTAGTTTCTCCGTACTTTTGTTTATTTTAGATATATTGTAGATTATTAATATATGTACATATATTTAGGAAACAGAATTTTTTTAAAAATGGTTGCCTGTAAAGTGGGTTTTACGGGCGAAAATTTTACGTGACAACGTCTTTTTCTCGGTAGAATATTTATTGATATGATTAATAATTATAATATAAATTGCACAAATTTTAACTATAGAAAATATATGTTGTTTACTAAAACATTGTACATGTGTCAAGTGATACGCGCGGCGGACCGATCATAGTTCGGTGACAGTTGACACATCGTTACGTTACCTTTTTCATATGTGACTCCGAGCCGCAACCTAATTTAAGACGTTGTCACGTCAAAAGTTAATTATTAAATAAAAACAGCGATACACACGTAGACCATGTTTCAAGCATATTCGGGCAGAGACTATGTAATTACAATAAAAGAAATAAATCATCACGTAGTAACTATACTACACTGACGTACAACAGCCTCGATTGACATAAATTCATCGCTTTTATAGTCTTTATTATCTAAGACTATTGCCTTTTACGAGTTCCGCCGTTCAAAACGCAATGCCTCGAAAAAAGCAGAAAGCGGGGACGGAGAAAGCTACGGAGTGCCTTGACACTAGGTTCATATGGTTCCTGCAGTTCCAACATGCATATAAAATTTGTTCAGTATGTATATAATTGAACGTGTTATATAATTCATATATACTTTGTCCAAACCTTATAAGGAGGTGATTGTTATAAATAGAATGATCGATAACTTAATCTTAGTGTTTGTAACATCGTCACGTTTGATTGTATATGATGCTTTGTTAGATTGGCGATTTATATCGTGCTCGTTAACTTAAAAGATTATTATTTATGATGCTTTATGGAGATATATATATATATATATATATATATATATATATATATATATATATATATATATATATATATATATATATATATATATATATATATATATATATATATATATATATATATATATATATATATATATATATATATATATATATATATATATATATATATATATATATATATATATATATATATATATATATATATATATATATATATATATATATATATATATATATATATAAGGGCTCGTGATGGACGATGTCTTAATTTTTATAGAATGGACCTTAAGAATGGACCTTCAAACAGTGTAAAGCTAATATAACGATAAAATTGTTATTTCTATAAAACAAACAAAAATAAATGATATAATTCATTACAATGAAAAGTACTAGAAGTAATTCTTACAGGCAACCTTAATAATTCAAACGCTTGAAATACAATATTATTTAAAAATAATAATTATAAATCGCTAGATACTATCAATTTAGCTATTATTTAGGCACTTTACATAATTGTAGATTATTCTCATAAAACTTGTGAAACACCATAAAATTTGCAATAAATGTCATTGTTAGTACTTAAGAAAATAAAATTTCCAAGGTACATACATTTTGTTACTTCCAAGTTAATCTTGGCTAATGTTTAGGTATGGGAGTTCAGCCGTGGAGTTTTCAAAGAATAAGTTATGACTCTTGAAGTTGAAGTTGTAATAGCTGTGCGTGTATGATATACGGTACGAGTTAAACTGAATTGATTTTTATTGTATATATTGTATCATCACTTGTGTTTTTTTTTTTAAATTTACTGGCCAATACATAACAAATACATTTTACTTTGAAAATTTAAGTACCACGAAAACCTCGAGGGTTTATTTGGGTACAGAGAGTCATTATATTGTTAATATATGTACATATAAATAATAAAATTTAATATAAAATTAATCTAATTTTAGATTTTAATCACATAGATAAAATACTTATGAAAAACATAAAAATTTGAAGGCATCAGGATTTGAAGTCGTGACTATTGGAAACTGCTCTAACGCTGTGACCACTAAGCCATACGTTCTTATCAAGCTGTGTAAAAAATCTTACATGTCCTGAATCTTCTTGTGGTGACGTAAAGCTTATTTTATATATTTGTTAACCCTTATTTTATGTATATTATAATTAGGTGCCCAAAGTTAAACAACTTTAGAGTTATAAACAATTTTAAGTAAATAAACAATTTCATTTACTTAGGGTTAGAAGCATATTTAAATACCATATTTAATTTTCCACAGACCACTTCATTATATACCTTCTGATTATTTAATCATGACAATAGTACAAACTAGATATCAAAACTTTTCTCTAGACACTTCATTCCTAAGACACTGGTTGAGGACTTGCGAGTCAAAAGTACAATTTTATATAAACACTCGCCTATATGATGTCGTAAGCTAGTGGCAGAGACGACGGTAAGTACTGTTTTCAATAACGGAAATAAAATATTTCATAGCATATTTCAAGTTGCACCTGCTAAGAATAAAACTTGGCGTTAAGGTGCGCCGTTCAGGACTGAATACCCTACTATAGTAGGGTATTCAGTTCTGAACGGCGGATCTTGCGTGAAATAAAGTGAAGCCGTTTTTTTTATTTCAATATAGGTACTTTTAGTAATTCAGTAGCGTTACATTCGCTGTAGCAAAGTTGATTACAATTATGCGAGTTATAAATTCTGTGTAAAACAATAATGATTATTTAAAAAATTAAATTTATTAAACATGAATCTATTCAATATTTTTTTGTTACTATTTCAAGTATTTACTTATATATCATTGATATTGTGTATTATAAAAGAAATGCCTATAATTTTATTTATTAATAACGCCTTATGATTTTAGTGAAATTATTTTGTATATACTTTTGTATCCCGAATGTATTATTTACATACTCAGTTACTTACATATGCATTATTTACATACTTAGCAATGTTTTATTCCTAATATAGTAATTAGAAGAAACTTAACAAGGTCGCTAAGGTCCCTTCATACATCTGTAGCGTCTTTAGCCTCTGTATGGCTATTAACCTCTTTAACCTCTTTACTTGACCGTCGAGTGGCTCTTATGCTTTTTACGTGACCCTTGTCCAGTATCCAGGCCCTTCTACCCCTTTTGCTATTGAGTTTAGCACCCAACATGCCATGTCCAAAATGGCAGAAATTGTAGGAAATAGCTACATATATATATTTAAATATATAAGTACTACAATAGTTTCTAATAAAATGTTATTTTCACGAACTATGAGTGAGTACTGATTTAGGTATATGACCTAGAGAACTAATTCTTTCCTGTGTTATGAGGTCATTTTTACATCATAAATGTAGAATATACTTAAAGGAAACTCATAAAAATTAGAACACAGCAGAAATTGAACTGTCTCTTGCAAACCGTGCAAGCGCTCTAACCACTAAGTCATGCGTTCTTCATCATGCCGCGTCGATATTCTTATATGCTTTATACAATTTATTGCGTTGTTAGTAAATTTTAATAATAATTTTTTTTTATATTTTAAGTAAATTATGAAAATTAAATTGAAATAAAGTAAATTTTATTACCATTTGTATATATTTATTTTTATATACACAAATTTATACTCCATTAAGCATAATAATTCACGTTTTTATTTTTACGGAAATCTTTAAATACAGTCTGTAGTCTGTTGATGCAAATGTGTAGTTCCTCTGAATATCATTTGTATAATCGCGCTATTTACATTCTCTACTATAAAATTTAAGTTTCCTCTGTACGTGTCACTGCACTCATATTTAGTTGTAATTGTACCTGGGAGATATATAGATGCTTAAATTTGTGCTTGCAGCTTCTTTTACAAATATTTTTTTAGAGAGTACAACATACTTTACTATTCTTATAGATATTCTGGGGCAATAATTTAGTATATTGCGTAGTTCCAGATTTGCTCTAAAAAGACAACGCAGCGTTAGGTTCCGCCACTCAAAACGCAACGTTCCGAAAATTGTTCTCATAATGTTTAGAATAGAGTTATATTGAGTTTAGCACTAGCTTTACTCTGTCTACACTTGTATGTGTGAGAAAATCCTAAATTTATGTTGGTTTTCGCTATACTTTCTGGTTTAAAATATAATAATATATACTTTTTATTTATTTGGTCAGTATGCGTTACTCGTCATTATTTATTTTTAACATTTTAATTTTTGCTAATTTCTACCTAAATTATGTCTCGATAATACCTTCTTCGTTAGGTATATGTGGAAATACTTGAACCTAAAAAATAATATACCAGCTAAGTTATAAAGCAAAAACCAAATGTTCGCACATTACGTGCTAATTTGGTCATGACATTAAATTCGAATAATACTACAACAAAAAATCTTTTATCACATATACATCCGGCTGTATGACTTTAAAATAAGTTGAAAAAATCTAAAACTATTGTTTGGATTCGTCCGTCCGTACCTGTCACGACATAATATAATGAATAATGAACTGAGTACGCAAGTTACTTGTACTTTGAAGACGTTGACAAAGAACGAACGAGAACGCTTCAATTATGGTCACTATTTTGTAATTAGTTAATGTAAGACAGTCTTTAAGTTGTAAGTTTATGTTTAAGAATAATTCTTAGAGAAAGATAGAAATTGTGTTAGTTCTACTAAAGTCTCACTCAGTTCTCACGGAATCGTTAATATCAAGTAGAATTTTTTTTATTTAACAAATACGCTTTATAACCATTTCGTACTTAATTCTTTTCAACTGGACCGAAAATTTACGTTACCTCAAAAGTATCTTAAAATTATACAGTATTTTCTTATTTTAGCTTTATGGTTTATCACGCTTATAGCATGGTAGGCAAAAGGAACCGCAGGCACTTTGGGAACCTATTGTTAAGATACTTCGTTCTCTGCTTCCTGCCTTTTCAAGGTATTGTGTGTTGAGTGGCGGAACTTAACGCCGCGCTTTGTCTAGTTACCAGAGCGAAGAAAATGGAAATTAACAAACCATTTTCGCCGAATGGGAATTGAACTCATAAACGACGTTCCTCAACAGATAGATTTCATTCGGATATTATCGACTCTAATTCCAATGCAGGTTTCTATCAACGTTAACTTAGATTTGTTTAAAGAATAATTGTGTCATTAACAAGAGCTTCTTTATTAATAGAGTACATACATTTTTCTTATGTGATGTGACGCCTTATTCTGTTATTTGTCCTGCCTTTTTCCGGTCCCGGAGATATATATCCGTGGTACATCCTTTTCCTTACTAAAAGGAAAAAACACCTACAGTATTATTTATAATAAGAATAAGTCTCTTACTCGTATAGAATGTCAATAACTACGTTTAAAAATGAAATATAGAAGAGATCTCTGGCAGGTTTTTCAACTTTGTAATAAATATGCAATACAATAATGTTAGAGAACAGACCTTGAAAGTTTTCAATGCGGGTTCGAGATCGGCTAATTATTAGACATTTTTCAAAAAGTTCTTTTTTTTCATAAGACTTCGCCAAACTTCTTCTAAAAGACTGCCCACATCTATCAACGCCTGACTCTATTAATAATATTTTGTTGAAGTCAATTTATTCTTGTAAACTTAAAAAACTAAACAAGTAATTCAAGGAGAGTAACAAGTACTCCAGAAGTTACATTACATTCGATATCAATTGAGGATTTGAATCATTCATTTTATCAATTTCTTCTTCTGGTCAGTCATAGGTCTTTCGTCTTTAAGATTAATACATATATAAAATATATACCTATAATAAACTATTTCTAGCAACCTAATTCAAATGTATGTTAAATTTAGTAAAAAAAATATTCAAGAATACTTTTAGAAACGGCGTCACGTGAATAGACCGTAAATAAGTAACGAGTACTAAAAGTTAAGTAATATGCTAATACCTTCTTTAAACGTTCAAGTTCATGAACGATAGCTCTAAAATATTTAATTAAAAATCCTCATTGTTAATCAAATGTTAACTACCGCGTCAAGTCCACTAATGAAATCATTTAAGAATTCATAATAATGGAGTAATATAAGTAATATCAAAGTGTATACGATAGTAGCGACTTCGAATTCGAATTCTTGAAATGTATACCACAACGAAAAAATCAGTTAAGTTTTTAGTTAATCTTACAACAATGGGACGGAGTGCTTTTAGGTAGTATATAGTAAAAAAATGATATAGAACTAGAATTACACAAATTGATATAGGAAAAGGCTCACAAGAATTTGTTTCTAATGACTTAAACTGTATTAGCAAGTAACGACTATCCTAAATAGTTATACATACTATTGGGTGTATTTACATGCAACGTTCACAGGTTTGTGTCATTCATTACTGTGCGGTGTGTGCAGCATAATCACGTAAAAGTTATCATATAAAATAACTTAAAAACGAGAAATGTTCCTCTAATAGATTGTATAAGAGCTATAAATATTAACCTCCTCTTTTCTCTTAAATAATTCTATTAAATTTTATTAATTTAATCTTTCTATTATTAGAATATTTAAACACACACAATATGAATAAACAGCTTTATTTTATAGTGTATTAATATTAAAATATATAATTTTGCTAACAAGCTGAAGCTTACAAACAATTACTACCTTAGTACTAATTATTTAAAGATTTTCTTTATTTATTTATATTTCTAGGTGTAACTTAGAAATAAGCTATTTTGTTATATGAGGAATTTTTCATTTTTCCCTCTATTTAGATAACACTGCGATATATTAAATCTTTTTTATATGAATCAGCTATCTTTCATCACATTCGATCTCTTTGCAAATATTTTAACGAGAATTCACTTTTTAGAGTAGAAATAGATTAAGTTATTATAGAATTATTGAGAGAGGTGTGGGATTTAAAGTGTTTTAAATTGTTAGCTGTCTGCCTTGATACTAACAAACTATTTATAGTATTAGTTCTAAAGATAGTGAAAAGTGATGATTGAGATGATGATTTTAGCCCCCTGCAAAGTTTAAAAATAAAATGGTTTTGCAAGTGTAAGGTTTTGTTAACGGTACGTATGTTTGGGGAAGCAATTACAGATGCCGTAGATGATGCAGATATAGAGGGCCGTCGTGGCGCAGAGGCGTAAGCGTCTGCCTGTAAACACGATAGTTTGAGGGTTCGATTCCCACTCGAGGAAGATGAATTTTCTATTTCCAAGGGACGGAGAAAGCAGGGACTAAGCAACGGAGTGTCATAACATTAGGTTCCGCGGTTCCTGCAGTTCCCTCTGCCTACCTTGCCATGTGCGGGATATAAGCGTGAAACTAAAAAAAATTACAGATTTTATTGATTTCTAAACGGCCATCTTCTAAATTTCTTCTCTAAAAAAATTTTAAACATTAGCCTTTCAAATTGGATGAGATAATTAGAACTTAATGAAGCTCCAATAACAAAGTTCTGAATAAAATTTGTAATTTCTTTTTACGTTTTTCTTTTATTTTGTTTCGTAATTTTATGGTATTATTATGAGATTTAAGATAAGGATATTTTTTAAATAAACATGCATATATATTCTGATCACTTATTTATTTATCAATTAACTAAAAGATAAAATCATTATAGGTATTTTGTTTCACGATCATCATCGGTACGTTTCGTGTTTGAAAAAAAATGATCCAATTAACCATAAGAAATTTATTTAAAAGGCATAAAATTTACATAAAAATGGTTTCAAATAAAGTAATATTAAGATTTCTGCAGTGTGTTTCTTGTATATAAGTACGTAGGTCTACAGAAGTCTACGACACTTTATAAATCACTTTTTTTTATCATTTTTTATATATTTAGCTAAACGAGTTTTAAATAAAGATAATTAATATGATCCTTATCTGGCAGATTAACAACAAATTTGACAAGTCTTATATAGAAACGTCAAATAGATAATAATAGAATATATAGAATTAAGTATCACCTCACTATCTGAAATTTTATCCATGGCCAGTAAATTTGACCCAACGTTTCTTTTTATTTTTTTAATAGTTTTAACTTGACCCTAGTATCAAGACACACTGACGACGACACGACTGACACATATCTACTACAGGCAGGTCTTTAGTTTTCAATGAAAACATATTCATATGCGAATCTAATAAATTTGAACCCATAACTACTATCGATACACAAGTCTCTATGAACTTAAATTGACACAAACCTTCAATTCAATTGTAGCTAATGTTTCCTTTGTTATCTTCATATATGCGTTTCCTTTAAAAAGCAAATACTTGGCAGGCATAATTAGTGCATATCCTCACGCTCATATCATATTTTTTAATAAAATAAAAAAACAATCAATTTAAACCTTATCACCATAGTTATAGAGCTACTTTTCAAATGGCAAAGATTTCTTAAATAAACCGGTTATGCAAGTCGCGATTATCGTGTAATGACGTTGAAGTACTTTGATAAGGATTGCAGCAAAAGTCTCATTCTTGTTGACATAGTTTGCGTTAAAGAAAATTTATTGGAACATTATGAAAACACCTTGCATATTTTAAGTTAAGTGTAGTACTACAAGAAGTTATAAAGAAATATTTAAAATACCAAATAGTTAATATATTTCGTTAGCAATTGGAAAAATAAAGATATAATATATATAAGCACAAATATTACATAATATGTGTTACATATATAATAGGGGAGTAATAAAAAATGTACTGGAAATAAGATTTTCATAAGTTTTGAATTTAAAATTTTACTAGACTTCGAATTCCTACGTTTTAATCCTGAATTCATATTTTGAGTTTTGGAACTTAAAATTAATTAAACTTTTAAGCAATATTAAATTTTATCTTTTTATTTGACAGGATTTGATTTGTAAATAATATATTTGGAGTTTAAGGCTTAAGCGCTGGGCTGGCTTGGGTTGAATTCTTTAACAATATTCTTTTTGTAAAAAAGAAATATTAAAAAACCGAATAAACCCTTTTTCTTTATTTATTTTTTCTTTGAACTTCACGCTTTTTCCTGCATAACACGGAATAAGTGGGATCAAGCATTAAGGCCTTTTGTTCTCTTTTTCTTCCGCGTTGGTATAGTGAGGATCGAACCCACCACATTTATAGTCAATCACTGTCTCGATCGGTCTTAATGATTTTTTTTATAAAGTTACTCTTTTTTTTTAGTTACTCTAGTTTTTTTTTTTTAATTTTTTATTAGTAAGGTTGTAAGTTATTCGTAAATCAGATCAATTGGAAGAGAGGGCAACGGGATGTCTTAAGACTAGGCTCCCTCTGTCTATCCTCTTATGTGAAGGAAATATCATGAATCTATTTACTTATATATCACTTACACTAAATCATATACACTCCAGTTACTTTGGGCTACTTCATTATTTATTGTCATAATTTTCAGTGTTAATCTCCGCTAAAGATAGAAAAATATACTTAAAAAAATATACAAAATAAATGAGCGGAATTTATTAGTATTTGCGTTCAAATTTTTTACTTATCACTATATAAAATTATCAATATCAATATCTAAATTAAACTACAGATCGATATCATTTATTGTTCTATTTTAATAAACCTTAGACAGACTGAACTCCGAAGACAAATCTCCAATAGATTCGTATTTCAATTCAATTATCATATTATTAAGTTTCGTGGCACAAAGTTGGATTGTGACATCTTGAATTTATTTCTAAAAATTGAAAAGAAATGGCTTCAAAATGTGTGTTACAGAAAATTTGTAAATATAAATAATTATGGATCGTAATGGTAAGGCAAATATTAATTATTAATAGATAACGCATGTTTAAGGTAGGAAAATGTTAAAACTGGAAACTTTTCGGGCATTGTATTTTAAATGGCGTAACACAACGCCATGTTTTGCTTTATCTCGTACTTTACAATATACTTACACTAACAATTTTAAGAGATTCGACGGCGTTGCTTCCAATAACTTACTAAAATATAGAACAGAGAGACAAAATTGTACCGATTGTTGAAAGAACATATAAATAATTATGATAAAGAAGTAGGACCGTCGTGACGCAGAGGCGTAACGTCTGCCTGTAACGCGGCGGTTTCTGAGTTCGATTCCTAGTCAGGGAAGATGCTTTTTTCTATTTCTATTTTCTTCGCTCTGGCAGCTAGGCAAAAGCGCGGCGTTGAGTTCCGCCACCCAACATGCAATGCTTGAAAAAGGCGGAAATCGGGGACGGAGAAAGCAGGGACTAAGCAACGGAGTGTCTTAACACTAGGTTCCAATAGTTCCTGCAGTTCCCTCTGCCTACCCTGCCATGTGCGTGATAAAGCGTGAAGCTAAAAAAAAAGTAGTCCATCTCATCGGCCTATCAGGAACTCTATAACATACATACATATATAAATAAATACATTATGCATACAGTCAAACAAAATCTTTATGATGATGATGATGATGATGTAAAAATGGTTGATTTGAATAGAAATATAAATAAATATACAAGTTATTAGTATATATTGCATATTTACTTAAAGTTAAAGTTTTAATATACACTAACTCAAAAAGTGATATTAAAATATTTTTTTTAATTATAGAATATTAATATATGAAGATAACTGAAAGGACATCAAGCATCACTAGTAGTACTATATAGTATGTATCCCATAAAATTGCAGATTGATTGAAAAACTTTTAAAATTCAAAGATACGAATAATGTATTTTAAAATAAATGAATATTTAAATTTCCCGTCACGTCTGAGCTGTCTTATTAAAAGCTTTTTAGTCATAAGTTATAATAGAGGTAAGCTTAGGATTTATACTGATTTATTAAAGTCTATACCTAATTGGTTTCTTTTAGGGTTATTTGGAAATTCCAAGTGTTCTGTCACTTAGCTTTTCCTTAAGTTACTTTGAGTGGAAAGTGAAATTAAACACTAAAAAAGAATTAAATTAAGTTTTTATTAAAAAGTATTAAAGTATATTTTTGGAGACGATTTTACCATCGACATAACAATGTAACAGAGAAAAATTTAGTGTTAAATCACTCTTACACTTAGTTTACCAATTTCTAGACGAATTCAGGAACTATGTAGTAATAGATGGATTTTTACTGGAACATTCGTCACGTTTATAGTCACTCTCCAGTCAAAGACCTAGATATTCTATTAATGACCTAGAAGGAAAACAAAAAAGAGTCATATATAAATCTATAATATATTTGCTTCAATTCTAGATCTGCTTACAAGTCTTATATAGAAACGTCAAATAGATAATATTAGAATATATAGAATTAAGTATCACCTCACTATCTGAAATTTTATCCATGTAAATTTGACTCAACGTTTCTTTTTATTTTTTAATAGTTTTAACTTGACTCTAGTATCAAGACACACTGACGACGACACTACTGACACATATCTACTACAGGCAGGTCTTTAGTTTTCAATGAAAACATATTTTGAAGTTACAAAGCAATATTTAAAATACCAAATAGTTAATATATTTCGTTAACAATTGAATAAATAAAGATATAATATATATTAGCACAAATATTACATAATATGTGTTACATATATAATAGGGGAGTAATAAAAAATGTACTGGAAATAAGATTTTCATAAGTTTTGAAGTTAAAATTTTACTAGACTTCGAATTCATACGTTTTAATCGTGAATTCATATTTTGAGTTTTGGAACTTCAAATTAATTAAACTTTTAAGCAATATTAAAGTTTATCTTTTGATTTGACAGGATTTGATTTGTAAATAATATATTTGGTGTTTAAGGCTTAAGCGCTGGGCTGGCTTGGGTTGAATTCTTTAACAATATTCTTTTTGTAAAATAGAAATATTAAAAAACCGAATAAACCCTTTTTCTTTATTTGTTTTTTCTTTGAACTTCACGCCTTTTCCTGCATAACACGGGATAAGTGGGATCAAGCATTAAGGCCTTTTGTTCTCTGTTTTTCTTCCGCGTTGGTATAGTGAGGATCGAACCCATCATATTTATAGTCAATCACTGTCTCGATCGGTCTTAATGATTTTTTTTATAAAGTTACTCTATTTTTTTAGTTATTCTAGTTTTTTTTAGATTTTTTTTATAAGTAAGGTTGTAAGTTATTCGTAAATCAGATTAATTGGAAGAGAGGGCAACGGGATATCTTAAGACTAGGCTCCCTCTGTCTACCCTCTTATGTGAAGGAAATATCATGAATCTTTTTACTTATATATCACTTACACTAAATCATATACACTTCAGTTACTTTGGGCTACTTCATTATTTATTGTCATAATTTTCAGTGTTCATCTCCGCTAAAGATAGAAAAATATACTTAAAAAAATATACAAAATAAATGAGCGGAATTTATTTTATGTTTTTTTTTAGTATTTGCGTTCAAATTTTTTACTTATCACTATATAAAATTCAATATCAATAATATCTAAATTAAACTACAGATCGATATCACTTATTGTTCTATTTTAATAAACCTTAGACAGACTGAACTCCGAAGACAAATCTCCAATAGATTCGTATTTCAATTCAATTATCATATTATTAAGTTTCGTGGCACAAAGTTGGATTGTGACATCTTGAATTTACTTCTAAAAATTGAAAAGAAATGGCTTCAAAATGTGTGTTACAGAAAATTTGTGAATATAAATAATTATGGATCGTAATATTAATTATTTATAAATAACACATGTTTAAGGTAGGAAAAGGTTAAAACTGGAAACTTTTCGGGCATTGTATTTTAAATGGCGTAACACAACGCCACGTTTTGCTTTATCTCGTACTTTACAATACACTTACACTAAAAATTTTAAGAGGTTCGACGGCGTTGCTTCCAATAACTTACTAAAATATAGAACAGAGAGACAAAACTGTACCGATTGTTGAAAGAACATATAAATAATTATGATAAAGAAGTAGGACCGTCGTGACGCAGAGGCGTAACGTCTGCCTGTAACGCGGCGGTTTCTGGGTTCGATTCCTAGTCAGGGAAGATGCTTTTTTCTATTTCTATTTTCTTCGCTCTGGCAGCTAGGCAAAAGCGCGGCGTTGAGTTCCGCCACTCAACATGCAATGCCTCGAAAAAGGCGGAAATCGGGAACGGAGAAAGCAGGGACTAAGCAACGGAGTGTCTTAACACTAGGTTCCAATAGTTCCTGCAGTTCCCTCTGCCAACCCTGTCATGTGCGTGATAAAGCGTGAAGCTAAAAAAAAAGTAGTCCATCTCATCGGCCTATCAGGAACTCTATAACATACATACATATATAAATAAATACATTATGCATACAGTCAAACAAAATCTTTATGATGATGATGATGATGATGTAAAAATGGTTGATTTGAATAGAAATATAAATAAATATACAAGTTATTAGTATATATTGCATATTTACTTGAAGTTAAAGTTTTTCTCTCTTTTTCTCTCAAAAAGTGATATTAAAATATTTTTTTTAATTATAGAATATTAATATATGAAGATAATTGAAAGGACATCAAGCATCACTAGTAGTACTATATAGTTTGTATCACATAAAATTGCAGATTGATTGAAAAACTTTTAAAATCCAAAGATACGAATAATGTATTTTAAAATAAATGAATATTTAAATTTCCCGTCACGTCTGAGCTGTCTTATTAAAAGCTTTTTAGTCATAATTTATAATAGAGGTAAGCTTAGGATTTATACTGATTTATTAAAGTCTATACCTAATTGGTTTCTTTTAGGGTTATTTGGAAATTCCAAGTGTTCTGTCACTTAGCTTTTCCTTAAGTTACTTTGATTGGAAAGAGAAATTAAACACTAAAAAGAATTAAATTAAGTTTTTATTAAAAAGTATTAAAGTATATTTTTGGAGACGATTTTACCATCGACATAATAATGTAACAGAGAAAATTTAGTGTTAAGTCACTCTTACACTTAGTTTTACAATTTCCAAACGAATTCAAGAAACTATGTAGTAATAGATGGATTTTTACTGGAACATTCGTCACGTTTATAGTCACTCTCCAGTCAAAGACCTAGATATTCTATTAATGACCTAGAAGGAAAACAAAAAAGAGCCATATATAAATCTAGAATATATTTGCTTCATTTCTAGATCTGCTTGACGAAAATAACAATAACCTGCCCAGATGTATGTATGTATATATACAATAGAATAATTTATATTTCTTCATCCATAAATAAACATTCAATTAATGACTACCACGTTCTTTTTATTAGTTCATCGACACTATCCATAGACTTTCGATTAGACAACACTAAAACTGAGCCAATAAAACGTTATATAGCTGGCGTAGACTTGATAAGTCAACAATATGTTCTGTGGTATAATAAAAAAAGAGATAGTACAGTGGATCAAATAACTCATACACACTGTGGATTTGAAACGGCTGCTTAAAAGCTAATATTTTCTATAAAATTTCATTTCTTTTTTAAAATGATGTTACTACCGATATAAAAATGTAAGCAGAAGAAGCCTCGTGTTAGTTTACTCTTATACTTAGTTTTATAATTTCCAAACGAGATCAAGAGGACCGTCGTGGCGCAGAGGAGCAACGTGTGCCTGTAACGTGACTGTTTCTGGGTTCGATCCTCAGTCGGAGAAGATGGATGTTTCTATTTTGATTTTCTTCATTTTTCTTTCTTTTCTTTCTGGCAAACTAGGCAAAGCGCGGCGTTGAGTTCCACCACTCAACACGCGATGCCTCGAAAAAGGCAGAAAGCGGGGACGGAGAAAACAGGGACAAAGAAACGGAGTGTCTTAACACTAGGTTCCTATGGTCCCTGCAGTTCCCTCTGCCTACCCTGCCATGTGCGGGATAAAGACTTTTTTCGATACAAAATACTTAAAGTTATTACAGGCATTTTATTGCTTGTTATTAACATTAGATGATGCCACAAGTCCCAGTTTTTTGTTTATTTATTTCTATATCATACAAATGAGAAAAAAAACACAAAATACGATCTTATGGCTTATTAGCCATCTCTTCCAAGCCATCTCTTCTCTTTCTTCATACTAAAAGAGAAGAAATATGTTAGCAGAACCTAGGGTTAAATCATTTCTAGACATGTGCCGACTATGACTTTGGCCGGCTAGCTGACTATTCAGTTGCAAATAAGACAACGGACTAGTCTACCGACTAATAAGTCTATTTCGATTTGTAATGTTAGAGTAATTGAAGTAAACGTTAAGTGATGGCGAGGAAGAAGCGAATATGGTTTTTTAACTTTAATATATATTATTAAGCAATAGTTCCTTGCTTTGTATTACATTTCTAACTAAACGACATAAAAATTTTAATAACCAATCCAAATTTGAATTAAAATAAAAGAAAAAATACATTTTATATGGATACACAAAAGTATGAAGCCGGATAAATAATGCGTTTTGCAGACTACACTAGTGGCCTGTACATATCTAATCATTTGGTCCAGTATAACAAGACAAAGAAAGCTACTTACTGACTGACTGACTTAAGGCAACCCTAAATATTCATATAGTTCAGCTAATATAAGTAAAACTTAAAATTCGCAAATATTTTGACACGTTGGTTTCTCGTAGTTAGCCAATATAATATATAAAAGGATAAAGGATAAATCTAAAGTTTAAAGAATGAGAAATTTATAAAATAGAAACAAGGGTTTTGAACAGTACCCTTGAGACTAGTGTAATAAAGTCAATCTAATTTCATTCGATATTGGAGCACACTTTGTGTTACAGTCTAGGAGGTCACTATATATTATTTCTTTATTTTTTTTCTGTTTGACACTCTGTTGCTTAGTCCCTGCTTTTCTCCGTCCCCAATTTCTGCCTTTTTTCGAGGCATTGCGTGTTAAGTGGCGGAACTCAACGCCGCGTTTTGCCTAGTTGCCAGAGCGAAGAAAATGGAAATAGAAAAATCCATTTTTCTCGAGTGGGAATCGAATCCAGAAACCGTCGCGTTACAGGCAGACGTTGCGCCTCTGCGCCACGACGGTCCTCAATCTTATTTGTAAGAATAATATAAATGGAAAGAATCGTAGAAACAAAAAAAGCTTGGTTCTCAATTCCAGTTTATTTTTGTCAATTATTAGTAAGAAGAAGCTGCGGTATCTGAAGACCTCTTTCGCCTCGTCCACTATCACTAGCCTCTTCATACATACTCTCCGGGCAGTCCTCATGCTTTTACGTGACCTTCCTCCAGTATTTTTGATACTGTGTTTTTGAAAGTAACCGAGGTCTCCCCTTACCTCTCTTACAACTCACTTTTGCTTCATAGGTATTTTTTTTACCATTCTTACCATATCACTCATTTTTTCGTCGTACCAAAACCACCAGAGCACGTTCTTCTAAAAACCTTTTAGCTATAAAGTAGCAGCTCATATAAGAAGCGCAAGACATTACTCACAACCTCATATAAAGCTAAACAACTGAGTTTATTAATTAATTTACATAATTCATAACAATAACTATATTCGTGCCACCTCTCAAAGTACTCGTATAAGAAACTCCGACAGAATAAAGAGCAAGTATTGAGAGCAACTGCATTTTAACTGCAAATTTTAAAGACGTAACTTGAATTTAATGTTAGTGGAGTGAGCTTAAACGGGTATTGAATAAATTTTACGAACTTTTTAGTTTTACGCAAGATTTTTTTCAAGGAATAAAAACATATTACTAGAGTTATGTAAGGAGAAGAGTTTTTAGGGAGATTATTTTTAGCAGTAAAATAAATAAAATGCGGTAGGAAAATTTGTAGCTTCACGCTTTATCCCGCACATGGCAGGGTAGGCAGAGGGAACTGCAGGAACCGTATGAACCTAGTGTTAAGACACTCCGTTACTTAGTCCCTGCTTACTCCGTCCCCACTTTCCGCCGTTTTCGAGGCATTGCGTGTTGAGTGGCGGAACTCAACGCCGCGCTTTGCCTTAGATGCCAGAGCGAAGAAAATGGAAATAGAAAAATCCATCTTCTCCGACTGGGGATCGAACCCAGTAACCGTCGCGTTACAGGCAGACGTTGCGCCTCTGCGCCACGACGGTCCTCAAATTTGTTGTATCTCAGGGTACATTATAAACGCATATAATATTCCAAACAATGAAATATGTTCTATGATATATCCTTTGTATGACGTACTTTCAAACAGAGCTAAAGTCTTTTACTTCCTTTCATGTTTTTTTATAGAATGTTTTATATATAAATATATTTTATTAATTACTAACATATATAAAAAATAATGATACAAAATAGAAATAATAACATAGTGAGCTTAAATTTTAAAAGCAGAAATGTTCACCCTGAGAGACACCACAAAAGTTTCTACTATATAGTGTAACTTTTCTCTTTTTTATGTATCGATCAATCTTCTTATTAAATAATTAAACCATTGTATTAAAATATACAATTAATAGCAAAAGGTTTTGTTTAACGAATCGAATGAGAATGAAAGAGTAATACTTACAAATGTTCAACACAACTAACATCAACACAAGCTATGAATAAATAAGTGAATTCACTTTAAAGAATTGTTATTGAAATTACTTTTCAAATCTCACCAGATTTTCTTGGATGAGAGCATTATATAGAAATCAAGTGATGCCTTCCGTGGCCTTCTTATTTTCTATACGACACAACCACAGCTTGCACTGCCTACTGTCAGACTTTAAAAGCATAAATCTATTTATTTTTTAATTCTTAATTGCACGCACATAAAAATTACGAACGAAATACATAAAGAAAAATTTCGTTGACAACGGTGGACTTATATCTAAAAGAAATCTCTTCCAGCCAGCCAGTGGAAGTGGAATTTCAAAAAGCGGGAATATGTAGTGCAATTAATAAATGTACTTAAAATAAAAAAAAACTATAAATATTTGAATGAAATAAAATATCAATTAAATATATAATATATAACTAAGACGAGAAAAGGACAGAATGCAAGATTTTTGTGAATGGAAAATTATTAGAACAAGTGAACGAAGTAGTACTAATACTAATACTTGGGAAGTATGTTAAGTAGAGATGGGAGATACGAAATGGATGTGGAAAGACGTGTTGCTGCCGGTACAGGATGAACCGTGCCTTAGCTGCGTTGTTGAGACGGCAGAACGTCAACGTCGCTGCACGTTTGGCCGTACACAATGCAGTTCTGGTTGCGACGCTGTTATATGACAGTGAAACGTGGGTATTACAGAAGAAGAATGAAAGAAAGATTCATGCTGTGGATATGCGATCTCTTCGAAGGATATGCGGAGTCAGCTTAGCTGATCGAATCCGCAACGAAGAGGTACACAGGATGGTAGATACCAGTGAGGATGTCACAGTAAGAATGAAGAATGAGTGACGAAAGAATGGTAAAAAAGATATACGATGGAAAAGTGTGTGGTAAGAGAGGTAAGGGGAGACATCGGTTGACTTTCGAAAACACAGTATCGAAGATACTGGAGGAAGGTCACGTAAAAACATGAGGACTCCCCGGAGAGCATGCATGAAGAGGTTAATGACAGTGGACGAGGCGAAAGAGGTATGCAGGGACCGCAGCGTTTGGCGCTCCGTTCTCTCTGACTACCCCGCTTGGGATAGAGCGTGAAATTAAGTTAAGTATATATTTATATATAGAAACACACACACACACACACACACCCACACATATATACACATACATATATACACATATATGTATATATATATATATATATATATATATATATATATATATATATATATATATATATATATATATATATATATATATATATATATATATATATATATATATATATATATATATATATATATATATATATATATATATATATATATATATATATATATATATATATATATATATATATATATATATATATATATATATATATATATATATATATACGTTCATAAAAATATTTGTGTGTATATTTTTTATGTATGCACAATGATGTATTTATTATTTACTGAAAAATATGAAAATATGATCATTTTCACAAGTGGAAATTGAATCTTCACCCATTATATGTTAAATAAGCAATTTAATTATTATTACTTATATATGTTAAGGTACTCAATAATATCTTGGTTTCTTTTAGCTTTTTTAGCTGCAATCTGTTACTCTGACTATCAAAACAGGCGGAGGATCATGTAAAACACTACATTCTCCGTTTTTCAATTTGCAGTCTTCAAGACATTTCTTTTGAGCGGCAGAACTCAATGCCACGCTTTTATCTAACCAGGGAAAGGAAATAAAAATAATGAATTTCCTCAAGTAAGAATCAAACCTGCAATCATTGCGCTTACGCAGTCAAACGTTATGCTGTCATGCCACGACCTTGTTGATATTTTTTTTATATTAAACAATTATAATTTTAATAATTACTCGATTGGCATTGTTATTGAATAATTGAAAGAATTGATTTCATCATGACCCAGTATTGTTGTTTACTTTAATGCCATTTGCGTCTGCTTGAGTCAATGAGAGAAAATTATGTATTGAATCATAATTAATTATAGACTAAAATATTGTCCTGATTTCACTTGTGTATTTCTTTTTGTTAGATCTACGGACACTATATCAATTGTAAGGCAAGGATAACTTGTTGATATATTAATTAAGTGGCAGATAACATTTATCCTCTGGATATATCAGGTGGGGGTCACTACTTCTGAAAAGCTGGGTTAAAAATCTATTATTATTTAAATATTTTTGATGATTTTTAAAGTGTTAATCCACACTGAGGATAGAAAGCTGGGCTAAAAACCTATTATTATTTATTTTCGTTGCTGACTGTAAAGACTAAACTTTTTTTAGTTTCACTCTTTTAACCGCAAGAATCTTAGGAACCTAATGTTATGACACTCCGTTCTCCGCTTTTTTTCAAGGCATTGTGTGTTGAGCGGCGGAACTCAACGCCGCACCTTACCTAGTTGTCAGAACGAAGAAAATGGAAATTGAAAAATTTGTCTTCCTCGAGTGGGAAACGAACCCGTCAATCGTAAATGAATTATTTTATTTACTCACTCTGGTATGAAGAGAGAACGCTGCGTTGAGTTGCGCTACTCTACAAGTAATTTACACTCACTCATTTCGAATTTGGATGATGTCCAGTGAATAGTGTTTTGATATGTATGCGAGATATGTGTGAAAATATACAATAATATAGACTCAATTTTTAAATTTTGTACAAAATATATTTAATTTGTAGTAGATATATAGAAATAACACGTTTTTAATAAGAATTCCCAAGAAAATAATATAGAAGTTCGCTCGTATAACTTTAAAGGTCATGATGTACGTAGCATGAAATGCACTGCGTAGGTGTCGTTCACTTAGCCTTCTATAAGCGCCCTTGCTTCTTTGTTTTATATAATACTAGTATTTCTTTATTATTATAAGGTAACAGAATTTTTATTATATGTTATATATATATATATATATATATATATATATATATATATATATATATATATATATATATATATATATATATATATATATATATATATATATATATATATATATATATATATGTATATTGAATAGTGGAGGGTAGGGTGTGCCGCATTTGTGGAAGCGTGCTGATGGGGAGGTTATTTATTAATTATTTACCTTATAGTCGGTCTTAGGATAATAGAAATTGTACAGTACATTATCTTCATAATTCACAACACAAGCACTGATTGATTACGGCCGCCATGGAATGTTTCACTTGAGTCTTCTTCACTAGGGGTTACTTGCACTATTATCTTTTGTAGGTTTGTCTTTGTCAGGTTCAATATCAAGAGGGAATACACAAAAGGGAAATCAAATAAGGCTGAGGGAAAATCACACCGCTAATTAATATATCGATTCAGGAAGGACGTGCGCTCGCGTCGGCCGTCTTACGTGCCCCCTTTTACTACTTCTCGACAACTACTATTAACTACTACTCGCTCGCGCCGGGAGTTGGCACAAGACTTTTACGACAACCCGCGCGGGGGTCATCGCAGGGGGCGGCACAAATAGGAATAAACATAGCCCCCGCCCTAAACATCTAATGTTTACGAGAAAATGGGAGAAACTAACTAATAGGTAGACGAACTAATTTGGTTAAGGCTCTCTTTAGGATACCTGTCGATGTCTTAACATCGACCACACGCACAACGCTATCTTTACCAGGATAAATTTGGGAAATGCGACCACGTCGCCACTGTAAAGGGGGTAAATTATCATCTTTTATGAGGACTAGCTCGCCTACTGTTGGAGGATTCACTGGATCAGTCCACTTCTGCCTAGTCTGCAGAGTGTATAGGTACTCTAACTGCCACCGCGACCAAAAATGTTGAGTTATCTGTTGCACTACTTGAAAACGGGTTAAACGATTAATTTTTACATTGTTATAGGGATACTCCGGCAAAGCACTAAGAGGTTGGCCAATCAAAAAATGACCAGGCGTCAAAATTTCTAGATCGTTTCGTCATTAGATAAGGGACATAACGGCCGGGAATTTAATACCGCTTCAATTTTAGCAAAAATTGTAGTTAATTCCTCGAATGTTAAAGGAGTTTCATAAACGACCACCGACTCTGATGATTCCTTCTTTGTCAAGAAAGAGTGAGAGTCGTCTTAGGGAAGACCGCAAGGAAACGCTACGCGCTAACGCGATAAGGATACAGATAGCTCAACGGGTAAGTTTCAGGTTTTATTTATAAATCTCACCATCGTTATCTAAGGGGTAAGCAATCATGGTTTGAGGGGTCTCTTCAACTTTCCAGAATTTCTCGATGAGACGGGATAAGGATATTCCAGTCATGGGGGGCTCTAATTCACCATAATCAGCAGCGACTGGACCGCAAACAATATAACCAAAAATTGTAGGTAAAGCAGTAAGGCCGTTAAAGTTAAATATTTTATCTTGTAATAAAAGCGCGCCGAACACGTCAGCACCCAATAGTATATCTATCGGGCCAGGCTTATTATAGGTAGGGTCAGCAAGGGAAAAATCACTATTAGGAAAAAACACAGACTCAGGGAACTCAAACTCAGGATGCGTACCGGCAATCACATCTATAACCATAGCAGAGGTTGACACCTCAGGGAAGGAATTATACAAAGGTTTAAAACACAGGGAAATAGAACCACGGGAAATCACTAAAGGAATATTACCTATGCCACGTACAGGGGCACAGGAGGGGGAGATGGTCAAATTGAGGTAATTAACAACAAGATCGGTTGTAATGAGGCAACCCTGGGCACCGGTATCACATAAGGCACGCGCTTCAATAAAATAGCCACTAGCAGTTTTAACGTGTAATTTAACAGTAGGCAATAATATAAGGGAATTGGGTGAGATATTAAGGCAAGGGGAAGGGGGAGTAATACAAGTATCTAGCTATGTGGGTCTATCTTCTCTATTATAGGAATTATCACGATATCTTATAATATTTTCAACCTGTCTATTATTTTCAACCTGTCTAGGTTGGGGCGGAGCATTTTCTCTGGGGGGAGAAGCTCTCTGGGAATGTCGTTGGGGGGAGCGCTGGAGTTGCGAAGGGGAATATTTCTTATGCTGGCCCCCGCCCATATGGGGACCGCGGGTAGAAGCAGGACAGGTACGCGGATAATTGCGTTTATTAAATTTCGAATTATAATTATAATTGCGATTGGATGAGGTGGGATACATTGGGTTACGGGAATCATTAAAACATAGCATAGTGTGATGGGATGAGCGACCGCAGGTTGAACATTTGTAGTCCCGCTTGCACATAAGAATTGAATGTTTGTCCAAACACCTATAACATAACCGGGAATGTTTTACAAATCCCGATCTTTCTATAGGATTCATAGCTCTAAATTCGGGGCATTCACGGAGGTAATGGGAAGAGGAAGCACACAGGTAACATTTTTTACTATTTTTTATTAAAGGTAACATTTTTTGTCTATTATTTAACATAGGGGAAGGAAGAGCCGCAAGGTAAGTATGTTTAGGTACAGTACTTTTAAATTTCGTCAGGTTAGAATCTACAAGGGAGGTGTTGCCAACGTTGTCATGGTGACGACATTCGTCTTCCAAAAAGGTAGTAAGATTTTTAAAGGTAGGTAATTCATCAGCGTCACCGCCATAACAACGCTCAAAACGGGATTTCAAATCAGAGGGAAGCTTAGTCAAACATATATGTACTAACATATAAGACCATGAGGAGACGGGTAACTCTAAACGCTCTAAACAGCGATAGGCAGTTAACAAGGGGTTTAAGAAGGCCGCGCGCAAACCTGTAAATTTATTCGAAATCTCCGGCAGGGTAAGTATCTGGGTTATGTAGGTATCAGCAAGAACCCGTGTATTGTGATACCGCTGTTTCAACAACTCACGAGCAACTTCATAGTTGCCTTCTTCAATTTTTAAATGTAGCAACAACCGCTTAGGTTCATCTGCCAAGGATCCAACCAAGTACTGTAATTTCATTGTGGGGGTTAAATGGTGTTGGGAATCTACTACACTGTCAAACTGATCAATAAAACTTATCCAGGAGTCAGGACGTCCATCAAACTTAGGGATAGGTAAATCAGGTAATCTATTATAAGGAGTTCGCTCAGTAATATTTTTACTACTCGTTCTTACGGGTGTACTGGCCATGACAGGATCAACTACGGGAGCAGGTGGGCACAACTCTAACTGACGCACCCGGATATCGTCTATTTTCTTATTTACTAAACGCACTTCTTTTTTTATATAATTAAGTTCTTGGGAATCGATAGCCGGGTCTAACCCACCCAGGAGCACTGAGGACGCGTTTACAAATAAATTACAATGAGAATCTAAATCCTTGAACCTAACTAATAATCTGGGTATTTCAGAAGTGCCAAGAAGTTCCGAGGTATCGGCAATCCAATCGGAAACAAAGCGTACCACACCTATATTTTTTCTATATTCTGCGCTTTCCGTAAATAAGGAACATTTTACTGTTTCATCATGAGTAGCCATTTTAAATTATCAAGTAAACTAATAACTGAACTAAAATATTAAAAAATAATAAACTCGTAATAAACAATGAATCCACTACCAACGGGCGAAATCAGAAATCAAGTAAACAAATAACTCAATTAAAATATTAAAAAAATAATAAACTCGTAATAAACAATGAACCCACTACCAACGGGCGAAATCAGAAATCAAGTAAACAAATAACTCAACTAAAATATTAAAAAAAATAATAAACTCGTAATAAACAATGAATCCACAACAACTGGCGAGATAAGAAACCAGTTACGGTCAAGTTCAGGGACGCGTCGCATCTACATATATCGCAATACAACAAAATAATATGATATACAATATGACTACAATTAAGGCTTAAGCTTCATTTAAATAAAAATAAAAAAAAAGGGTGACAATAAAAGTGTAGGGATAATATTTTAAAGTAAGTTAGTTTTTTAAGGAAATTATATTAAAATATTTTAACTAACTTCAATTATAATTTAAAACGGGATAGGTAATAACGTATAGGCGTAATATTATAAAATATATGTAACCATATTATGTGTATTTATTATATTTTATATTTAATATATAAAATTATATTCAATATTTATTTATATATTTTACACATTATACATTCACCCTACAGAATTATATATTCAATATTATATGTATAAAAATTTCATATAATATTATTTTTTAAACAACTCGATGCGAACACGATTTAAAAGGTTAGGAAATCAAATTATATTGTAATTATGCGTTAGGTACCAAATTAAGAGCCAAAATACCAAAACGGGAAAATAACACTGTAATGAAAGGGACTCAGGGGCATGAAACTACGCTATAATCAGGGGGACTCAGAGAGATTAAACTACGCTCTGCTACCAGAAAATGTATATTGAATAGTGGAGGGTAGGGTGTGCCGCATTTGTGGAAGCGTGCTGATGGGGAGGTTATTTATTAATTATTTACCTTATAGTCGGTCTTAGGATAATAGAAATTGTACAGTACATTATCTTCATGATTCATAACACAAACACTGATTGTTCCCGGCCGCCATGGAATGTTTCACTTGAGTCTTCTTCACTAGGGGTTACTTGCACTATTATCTTTTGTAGGTTTGTCTTTGTCAGGTTCAATATCAAGAGGGAATACACAAAAGGGAAATCAAATAAGGCTGAGGGAAAATCACACCGCTAATTAATATATCGATTCAGGAAGGACGTGCGCTCGCGTCGGCCGTCTTACGTGCCCCCTTTTACTACTTCTCGACAACTACTATTAACTACTACTCGCTCGCGCCGGGAGTTGGCACAAGACTTTTACGACAACCCGCGCGGGGGTCATCGCAGGGGGCGGCACAAATAGGAATAAACAATATATATATATATATATATATATATATATATATATATATATATATATATATATATATATATATATATATATATATATATATATATATATATATATATATATATATATATATATATATATATATATATATATATATATATATATATATATATATATATATATATATATATATATATATATATATATATATATATATATATATATATATATATATATATATATATATATATATATATATATATATATATATATGACTTTTCTACAATATGTATATAATCTCTTGGTTGGATTAGGGTGATGAATATGTTTTTTTTCTTATTGTCTTCACAATTTATCCCGCACATGGCAGGGTAGGCAGAGGGAACTGCAGGAACCATCGGAACTAAGTGTTAAGAAACTCCGCTTAGTCCCTGCTTTCTCCGTCCCTGCTTTACGCCTTTTCGAGGCATTCTGATTGAGTGGCGGAACCCAACGCCATGATTTGCCTATATATGTATTTTTTGTTGTACTTATATATTTATTCGTCATTATATGGGTGTTTTCGTTGTTTCTTACGCTTTTCTTTTAATTATAGTCACTGCATACAATGTATGGGAAATTATGACTAATTAGGGCAAAATATCTGTGTTATAAGATTGTAACTTAAACTACGTGAGATTTAAGTTGAAAGCACCATAGTTTAAAAAAATATTACGTAGAAATTATACAAAATGAAGCATATAATTGCGTGTGATATGTTCCTGTTTCCCTTAGTCAATTAGATGACTTTTTATGGGTAGGCGTGACACTTTTTGATGGACGTTTTCTTTGTTTTGGCAGCCAATTTGTAAGAGAATTGTAATATAAAACCTAAATGAGTAAGTTCTATTTGTATTTTCAAATATATCTATTGAAACGGTATCATAGGTTCAGAAGGAAAATGGCACATATAAAAATATCAAAGAAAATTTAGAAATTTAACATAGAATGGGTCAGTTTATACTTATTTGTGGCATATATTGCAGTGAAGTATAATGTTAACTCTGCTTTTTGTAGCTTTTCAAAAAATAAATTATATTTTATTTTAAAATTAGACTTTTATTACTCTATACGGCTATATTTTTCACAGAAATTGAACCCACAATCATAGTCAAAACCCAATTCGACTGAGCCATCAATACCAATATCTCGTCTTTGTATTGCGTGAATAAACATAATTTATTGATATAATAGCTATGCATGTCTCCTGCCTAAGTATCGCCACTTGTACCCCAACTTGCCACATGCTGTTCTGAACTGTTGCCAAATGCACTAACAATATCTTTGGGTTGTTATTTGCGTGGTGGGTTGAAAACTTTTTCCACTTTTATAAGTATGTTGAAGTTTGTTTCGTAGAAAAATGTTTTTTGTATTTAGATTTAGGAAATTTTCTTATAAATCACTATTGTTTATAATTTTCTCTATTGTATAATTTATATTACGTTATTAATTATTTTTAAACGATCTGTGAAGAAGTAATTCACACTAAGCTTACAAAAAATACTTGAAGAAGGCAAGGCTTAGTGGTTAGAGCCCTTGGACGGTTTTCTAGAGTGTAGGTTCAAGTCCCGTTGCGTTTAAATTTTTATATTTTTATATTTTCTTTGTTATATTTTAATTATTATAAGTAATGAAATAAAGACTAGTTTCGGTTAAATTACATACAATCTGTAAGAAAATGTTTTTAATTCGTTTAATGTGCTTAATTAGCAAATAAAAGATTTCTTTTAAAAATAATTATTTTATTTGTACCACAAAATTGAATGAAAGGGGCTTCCACGAAATTCGACATATGACAACTAATACTGGTACTCGGCTAGATTTGTTAGACATCAAACACTTGGGCCGATGCCAACCTGTCGTACACTACTTAAACAGAAAAAACATTTTTATTATGGCCTTTATGATTCATTTCAATTGAATTATTATTTTAAATAATGTTCGGCCGTGACTTTGCATGAAGAAAATTCTAAAGTTTTATTTTATTTTTCATCCGTTTGGAGTTATATTGTATGTTTTATTCAACTTTAAATTTTCTCTTAGAGTACCTCTACCGTTCTGAAGAGCTTTGTAGAATACGTTGCTGTTTATATTAACTGACTTATAATAATTACTGACTTCCGAAATATTATAAAATGGATTGAATTTAGTAGATGGCGCTGAAGTCGATTTATACAGTATAAATAGTGAAATTGTAAATTTCTATAATGTGTGACGCCTCGTTTCCTCCACTTATCTTAGCAAGCAAGTAGTAAAATTGTACCATAAATTACCACGATCAGTAGAAAAATCAGAATTCACTCATCCTATATGATTATTATCAATAAAAGAAGGGAAATCGTTATATTTTCTTATAAATCTACGAGAAAGTAACGCTTTTGAAGTATCGGATGTTTGTTAGACTGATCTATATCTGATTTTAGGGGAGATAACTTCAAATGATCTCTACACTGATGACTCTGCTGTAATTTTGATAAAAAACAAAGGATGTATCCGGTGTATATTTTTAACGTATGTATATAAAAGATAAAACTAAAATGTACCTACTAATTTTTTTTTAATTATTTTTTTTTACTGGTTTAGACTCGTTTAGAAATATTTCATTCTGGTTGGTAGAACCAGAATGAAATATTTCTAAACGAGTCTAAGTTAACAGGGTATTTGATAGGGTAGGCAGAGGAAATACAGTATAAGAAACTACAGTATAAGAGAGTTCATTCTTAGATTTTCTCTTAATTCGAGACATTGTCTACGGAATTGTGAAGCTCAACGTTTACTTTGTCGATGGAAAGAAACAATGAATTCGTTTCCCACGGTTTCCATGGTTCCTGCGGTTCAATAAATCTAAAATATTGTTTATATCCTTCGATTTTTTTAATTATATAAAATATGACTATTAATATGTATTAATATACATATTTTTTACGAAATACTGACACTTCACACATAGACAATAGACTATATATATACATACACACACATATGTATATATATATATATATATATATATATATATATATATATATATATATATATATATATATATATATATATATATATATATATATATATATATATATATATATATATATATATATATATATATATTGTGTGAACTACAAACACACACACTTGTATATATTTGGAGAAATGAAAATCGGTCGAGATGTCTAACAGAAGACAAGTGGACAGTTGCTTATTAGTTATTTATTATATATATATATATATATATATATATATATATATATATATATATATATATATATATATATATATATATATATATATATATATATATATATATATATATATATATATATATATATATATATATATATATATATATATATATATATATATATATATATATATATATATATATATATATATATATATATATATATATATATATATATATATATATATATATATTGTGTGAACTACAAACACACACACATGTATATATTTGGAGAAATGAAAATCGGTCGAGATGTCTAACAGAAGACAAGTGGACAGTTGCTTATTAGTTGAGTTTAGGAAGCGTAATGGAGTGTAGAACAGAAATAATTAATGTCACACAGGTTGTTTACATCTGGCGCGGTGTCCCCTTTACTTTCAGTTGGAGATACATATTAAAATTTGTTAAAGGTCAAATACTTGGGAATGACGTGTGTATTTTCTGCCAAGATTTGGAATCGTTTTGATGTATTCTTTCTTGAGGACGTCATGGCTGTAGGACAGTCTTTGATATTTGTGTGGCGAGTGTGGGTTCGATTCTCACACGAACGAGTAGATAAGTAAATTTATTATCATATGCTACAAATCATTTTCTACTATTCGGCATATATTCTTCGTGATATTAATTTTTTTTATACTTTATAGGCACATAATACTTTTGGTAACAAAATTTTAGCATGAATTTTTTTTTGTTTGGTCCTACATAACTCAAAGATAGAGCAACTTGAGTTTACAATAATTTGTAAACTTAATATGTTTTTCCTAGGATCCCAGGTTTCGCTTTACACACTTCTATTATAGTAAATATATGAACAAGAAAATATTTGTTCATGTAAAATTTGTTTCCACTTCTCTTTCTATATATATATATATATATATATATATATATATATATATATATATATATATATATATATATATATATATATACAACATATATATATAACAAGAAAATATTTGTTCATGTAAAATTTGTTTCCACTTCTCTTTCCACTTCTATTAAAAGTATGTAAATAAACCTTAATTTTATATACATAAATATTTATATACATAAATTGCCTACATATATATATATATATATATATATATATATATATATATATATATATATATATATATATATATATATATATATATATCCACAATACATATATATTTAATCGAAACAAATGAAATACAAACTAAAGTGTTTAAATCATCCTGTCAAAGGTTATGACAAGTAAGTTATTATAGGCAACAAACAATTATCACTCACTCATTCCAACTAATACGTTTCGGTGCCAAAATATCAATCAAGATGTTATCGGCTCGTAAATGAGTCTATCTTGGCACAGTGGAACATCGTTTGATTATAACGATGTAGGTACGATTCCTAGTTAATAATAGTTTTACGCTCTAGTAAGGAAAATCCATAAGGAAAGAGGAGAACGGAGTGTCTTAGCACTGAGTTCTTTTTGTAGGATAAATCATGAAACTAATCAATATCATCTAAAGTAACTAATATGTTACGGTGCCAAAACATCCATCAAAGTGTTATCGGCTCGTAAATGACTTGGCTGTTCATTTTAAACTCGCTCGATTGTAATTTATTAATGAATGAGTACTGTAATATTTCACTTTCTTACAATAAAGACAAAATCTGTATTAGAATTGAAAAACACTTTTAGTATTATAACACTTTACGTATTTATGGAAAATTAAATAAGTATAAATTGTCAAAAATCTGTCGGTTTGAAGTACAAGTAAATATTAATTTTGTTATCGATACTCGTTTATATAATCATTTTTTTTTGCAAAACAGAACCTATTAAGCTTTTGCAGGGCTTCTTGTGAAAATTTAATTGGTTGAGGAAGGAGAATTGGAAATGGATGTACTTAAATCACATTTTTTTACTTGATTTTGATTAATGTTTTTTTTTAATAAACACAAGTAAGTACTTAATCTTTGTGAAAGGAAACCTACATAAGAAATACTCTAGAATAAAATTATAAATAAAATAATAAAAAACATACTCATTTGTTAGTAATAATCCATCCTGGATTATTTCATTTTTATTTTTCATTCAAATGCGGAAAGCGGAGAAAGGAGTGTCTTAACACTTCCTGCGGTTCCTGCGGTTCCCTCTACCTATTCTATAACGTGAAGAAAAAAAAATATTATATTTTCAATTGTCCAATTTGATATGACGAAGTAAAAATTTGACGTGTAAAACGTTTATATATACTGCCTGTAAAAACATTATTGTGAAACTTCAGCCGTCTTAATTTCTGATTATTTGAGTCCTTGCACTTTTAAAATGTTTTTCAATATATTAACATAATTTTTAAATATATTGCAATACATTAGTAACGCACAGAACTTACGATTCATATTCTCAGTGATCGTACAACAAAATAAGCTGTGAAGAATGAAGCATGCAAAATGAAACCGATCGCTGTTATAAATTCGCTCTAGTTAAGCGCATTATTGAGCTTTTAACGAGCTTTAACTTACAATATATTAATTTGAACAACACTGTAATTTAATTAAAAAGTAAATGGATTTTAAAAATGTAATGGGAGTTGAGAAATATAATTTAATTAATTTGTATACAAATATGATAACTTTAATTTTATTTTAACATTAAAAAATATTATTTTAAGTTAGAGATAATTAACGGTATATTTAAACTCCTGCCTATTGTATCCAAGCATTTACTCACTGCAACGAGCCCTTACGTTCCATCGTTGATGTTTTTATATAGTACTTAATTAAAACTTATTATTCTTGTTAGAAAAATATGTAGGATGAAGTCTAAAAAATATCCGCTTATATATATTTAGGTAAATATTATTTCTTTGGGTATTAGACATTTGTGGAAATGATTAATAATCATTTGCCAAAGTAACGCTAGACGCAATGTATGAAATACTCACAGATGGTGTTGCAATATTCGACACAAATGCTTTCCACATTGTTTCATGGCAAACCTATTTCTTCACATAACTTGCTTTGCGAGATAAAGCGTGAAGCTAAGCTAAGCAAAGGAGCCAAATGAAGAACTTAAATACTTTATTTTTTATAACACACACGACATTGACGGACTGACAGAGAAAGCAGGGACTAAGCAACGGAGTGTCTTAACACTAGGTTACTATGGTTCGTGCAGTTCCCTCTGCGTGAAGCTAAAGAACACAATATTGCATCATAATAAAAATATTCATACAATTTCATGTTAATTAGATGCTTGATTGACCTAGAAATACCCGGAGGAAAACGCAACACTAAATGAATGAACAAATGTAACCCGTAATAACTTTTATAATTGTAGCCGCACCAAGTATCAAATCCAGTGACAAGATGACGTGACATTTAAAGAAATTCGTGTTTTCATTTTAACTTTTCAGTTATTTTTAATTGATTTCTTTTTATAAATTCCTTTTGTTGTCAGGCATTTAAATATTGTACAAAGATGGTCTAACTTAGTTAATCCTTCTGTGAAACGGGTATTTTTTTGTTGTGTTGGATTGTTTTTTTTTTAGTTTTACGCTTTATCCCGCATATGGCATGATAGGCAGAGGGAACTGCAGGAACCGTAGGAACCTAGTGTTAAGACACTCCGTTGCTAAGTCCCTGCTTTCCACCTTTTTCGAGGCATTGCGTGTTGAGTTGCGGAACTCAACTTGCCAGAGCGAAGAAAATGGAAATAGAAAAATCCATTTTCCTCGACTGGGAATCGAACTTAGAAACCGTCGCGTAACAGGCAGACGTTACGCCTCTGTGCCATGATGGTCTTTCTATGAAATGGATGTTAAAAATGGAGAAATTATATAGTACAGTAGTAAAAAAGCACATTTGGAAGATGTTGCTAGAAATACTTCTTAAGGCTGCAAAGGAATTATAACAAAAGACATATAAAATACAAGAATAAATTAGTGCTTACATATTTTTATATGTTTAATATAATCGACAAGACTTTACCACTAAATTACTAAGTACATGTTATTTTACTATTCTTAACTAAGATATATTTTTTTTTTTTAGCTTCACGCTTTCCCCCGCACATGGCAGGGTAGGCAGAGGGAACTGCAGGAACTAGTGGAACCTAGTGTTAAGACACTCCGTTGCTTTTTCCCTGCTTTCTCCGTCCCCGCTTTTCGCTTTTTTTCGAGGCATTGCGTGTTGAGTGTCGGAACTCAACGCCGCGCTTTGCCTAGGTGCCAGAGCGAAGAAAATGGAAATAGAAACATCCATCTTCCCCGACTGGGAATCGAACCCAGACACCGTCGCGTTACAGGCAGTCGTTACGCCTCTGCGCCACGACGGTCCCCTCGTCATCATTCTTTAATAAAGCTTTTAGTACTAAATTGTAAAACAATAATCGTCTATAAATTATTTATACCATGAAATATATTTAACTTCGCATGCAAATTAGCTTTACCTTTACATAGCACCAATTTTGTTTATTTTCACAAGGAATGAGTAATTTTAATCTGAGCCCAAAACTCGGAACGAAATGGAATCGTAATATTGATTTCGTCTAAGAGCATGTTAACAGTCGTGCTAAGTGAGTTACTGTGTAGGCGCCGTACACTCGCGGTAATTATTAGATGATTGCTCTTTATTCATTTATTTTTTCTTTTTTTTTTACATAAAATATATATATAATACATATACTATATAACTTTATGTTTACGCTTAGGAGAATTTTATGAGGAAAAACTATTAAAACATGGATTGTCGTGGCGCATAGGCGTAGCGTCTACCTGTAAACGCGACGGTTTGTGGGTTCGATTCCCATTCGAGTAAGATAAATTTTTCTATTTTTTTTTCTTAGCTCTGGTAACTAGGCGAAATGCGGCATTGAGTTGCGCCATTCAACATGCATTGCCTCGAAAAAGGCGGAAATTAGAGACGAAGAAAGTATGGACTAAGCAACGGAATGTCTTAACAGTAGGTTCCTATGGTTCCTGCAATTCCCTCTGCCTGCCGGGCCATGTGCGGGATAAAGCATAAAAATATATATATAAATATATGAATAATACATACAACTACTTCATAACTTTATGTTTACGATTCGGAAAATTTTATGGGGAAACACTAATAAAGTAAGGATTGTCGTGGCGCAGTAGCGAAGCCTCTGGCTGTAAACGTGACGGCATGTCGGTTTGATTTCCACTTAGAGGAGGTTGGTTTATTTCATTTCTATTTTCTTCACCCTAGCAACAAGGCAAGCGCGGCGTTGAGTTCCGCCACTCATTACGCAATGCCTTATAGTCGGAGTGTCTTAACACTAGATTCCATTGAAATTAAAAAAAAATATAGTAAATAGTATTAAAGTCTCTGTTACTTATTTCTTGGTCTTGGGTATCGAGAATAGCAAAATAGGTGACGCCAATCAAGTATTAAAACACTCCGTTCCTGCCTACAATCGCACCATTAAGCCATGGCGACTAAACAGAAGTACGGATAAGTCATTATTATGATAGATATAAAAATAATATTTATTCCGCCAATAATCAAGGCTAGCAGTATAACAAATTTTACGGTTATATTCCCATCAAATGTATACATTTGTGTAACTTTACTGGAAGCCTACAAATTATATTGATTAATAAATATAAATCAAATTGACAAAGTGCGAATCAGATTCAAAAACTCGGTGTTCCGTACAAATTTAAATACTGTTTGCTTTAATACTTATTACTCACAAATATTTAGTAAAAATCTTTTAAAAATCAAATTTTCTAAAAATCAGTAAAAAACGAAGCAAAATATTAATAAAAACTGAAAAATAACCTGAAAATTAAAAAAATAATACGTAGCTGTTATATTTCGTACAGCAGATGTTAAATGAAAAATATCAAAAGCGTGGTACAGATTGTAACCTAATTACAGCGCATCGGACCATCCCGAGTGGAATCACGCGCTCTTAATTAAATTTAAAACTAATCTTGTTTCTTTCAAACACTATGCGTTTCTTTTATTTCATTAGTTTTAAATGAAAAACCGCATAAACTACCTTTTTTCTAGTTTGTTACAGTTAAAACTTTATCCCGCGTATACAGTGGGTAATAAACTGTTGAGGTCTGCTCAGTGGTGAGAGCGCCTGCACGGTGCGCAGGAGGGCGCGGGTTCGAGTCCCGCTGCGTTCAAATTTTTATATGTTTTCTTTAAGTATTTTTTCTATCTTCAGTGTGGATTAACACTTTGAAAATCTTCAAAAATATTTAATAAACTGATGTTAAAAAATTCCCTGGTATTAGAGACATTGTTAATTTATTTATTGGGTCATTTAGGGTTCTATTTGCACTTAGGATAGTGAATTATTTCATTTTTTTACTCTGATTACAAAGCATGACGTTGATTTATGACGTAAAGAACATAAGTAAAGAACGTAATTTCTAAAATTGGAGAACAGAGTGTCTTAACACTATATTCCCTCCGCCTACTCTTCTATATGTCAGAAGAAAGCGTTAAACTGAATAATTTGATTTATTTTCTTAATTTTTCGTATAAAGCGTATTTTTTCAGTACATATTATTTATAAAATTAAAAAAGAAAAAATATTCCAAAATATAATAAAATTACAAAAGGTTAATTTTTGTGGAACTTACTTGGCTTACTCCATAGCCTTGTATTTTATCGAGTAAGTAAACACAGTAAGAGCTATATATGTATTTCCACTTTGAATCTGTATTGAGATACTGCTTATTGGATAGAAGAATACAGTTCCAATTTTTTATAACAATATAACCAAAAAACTATGTACATACCTTCAACTAACTTTTGTCTGTGCTCTCATATGGAAATATAGAAAAGATATCTCACTATATATACATTTCATTTATATTTATATATTTAGCCTATAGCCTTCCATTTTTTATTTATACATTTAGCCTATAGCCTTTCTCGATATATGAACTATCCAAAACAACACTATATTTTCAATTAGTTCCTGAGAAAAGCGTATTGATCTAACAAACTGTTTAGTTTTATAGTATTACTGTAAATAAATCATTAAATCTAAACACCTCGTCGTGGAGCAAAGGCGCAACGTCTGCCTGTTACGCGACTAACGCGACGGTTTCTGGGTTCGATCCCCAGTCGGAGAAGATGGATTTTTCTATTTCCATTTTCTTCGCTCTGGCAACTAAGGCAAAGCGCGGCGTTGAGTTCCGCCACTCAACACGCAATGCCTCGAAAACGGCGGAAAGCGGGGACGGAGTAAGCAGGGACTAAGTAACGGAGTGTCTTAACACTAGGTTCGTATGGTTCCTGCAGTTCCCTCTGCCTACCCTGCCATGTGCGGGATAAAAGCGTGAAGCTAAAGCGTGAAGCCTCGTGTTTTTCTTGTGTCGTCTAACGTTCTATATTGTTTTCAATTATAAACTAAACACATCAAGTCTAAATCTATTTTAAATGAAAGGTAAAGTAGGACACCAAGTTAGCAAGCCTTTGAATGAATCTAGATTGGATTTTAAATTAATTAAGTATGAGCATCCCAGGGGATGAATTAATAGTGCTATTATGACTTCGTTTTATAAAAGGTCTGTAAGAGTTACTGATGACGTTCTCGTGGTTCAGTGAGACAGACATTGGTGCTAAAAAGGGTAGTTGTGGATTCAATCTCCACCCGGATTTGTTGATTATTTCCTAAACTGCGGAAAACTAAGTTCTTCTCTTTAACCTGATTTAAGGGACAAAAGATAAAAGCGTACAACTAAAAAAGTAATTTTATTACTTAGGAATAATTTTTAGTTTAAATAGTGGAAAAGAGGGAGAAGGTAAGGAAACAGTTCGAATTAAAAATACAGAACAAAATTACAAAGATCCGTCATTTTTTTATTATAAATAAAATAAATAATCGATTAGTAAATTGGAAATGCCACACGTATTTATAATATACACATTTTATAACAAAAATCGATTTATTTCAGGCGCGTGCCGCTAACCAATAACATTAAATTACATTATTTGCGTGTAAATATGTTTAATTTGTACAGAAATTAATATGTTATATATAATGACCTTGAAAATATTTCCTAGCGTTTGTTTTCGATTATGTAAATCCGCAATCATTGTAAGTCATAATATCACACAATTTTCTATAATCGATAAAGAAATAATTGTTCTTAAAAAAATAATAAATATTTATGATAAGAACAAAAATATATTAAATAAAAATCACATATTTAAATCAATTTCAATGACTCGTGTAAACGAAGACAGTTGAGGACCGTCGTGGCGCAGAGGCGTAGGGAATGCTAGTAAACGCGATGATTTGTGGCTTCGATGCACGCTCGGGGAAGATGGATATTTCATTTTCATTTTCTTCACTACTGGCAACTAGGCCACGATTTAGTAAGCAATGCCTGGAGAAGGTAGAAAGCGTGGAATAGAGTGTCTTAACACTAGTTTCCCAAAGTTGCTACGGCTTCCTCTGCCAACACTGTAATAAGCGATATAACTCATGAATCCTTTTCAAAAGTATAAACTAATAAATATTGAGACCATATAGTGCCATCTAAAAAGTCTCGATGTTTTTAAATTTAATTACTTATGACATATTACTATTAAAAGCTAGTTGTCATAATAAAAAAAGGATATTATTAAAATATCTAATGTTCAATAAAAATGGCCGTCAGTGTAAAATTTTCATGATTAGTTCACATTTACTGAACTATGATACTACTGTCAACAGTTATTCTAAATGTAATTCAGAGGGCCTTGAACCCGCATTCTCTGTTATATTTGACTAAATTAATATCTATTGCAAATTAAATTTTACAACTGAATTTATATTAGATTGAATAACATCGTAGAAAGGTTTTATATTAAACTCAAAAAAGTTATGTAATAATTTTGAAGTAAGTAATGTTCATATGTAAATTAATCTCAAGATCAATGATTTCATTAAAAAAACAATGAATTTTTTACTTAAAAAAGAATATAAAGATTTGGAGGCAGTGGAATTTGAACCCGAGTCTCTTGCAAATCCCGCTGCCTTCAAATTTTATATGCTTCCTTTAAGTATTTTTCTATCCTAAGAGCGGATTGACGCTTTGAAAATCATAAAAGTGTTTTTTTTTGTTTATCTTGAAAATTTCCTAAAGTTAATAAAAAATAAGTGGAAATAACAAAATGCACAAAGTAATCTATCAATAAATACTGTAATAAAAATATCGATGTCGACAATAAACTAAATAAGTATTGAATAGTCCAAGAAATATTGAACTAAAGTAAAAACACACACTCGCTTCGTCACTTTGACAATGTAATCAATGGAGTTATTATTTTCACACAGCAGGGATACGGCCTTCAGTAGGTCAGTAATGTCAGTAATGTTAGTAAAACAAAATTTACAATATTAGGTGCATTATTTAACTTATCCTTTACTTAGATTTAATATTTGAGCTCTGTTTCAGAGACATTCAGTCTGAGTGGTAAAAATCCTTTGAACCTTTTGAAGTCCAAAGTTAAAGTCCATACTTATAAAATACCAAAAACTCATTATTTATAAAATATATATATATATATATATATATATATATATATATATATATATATATATATATATATATATATATATATATATATATATATATATATATATATATATATATATATATATATATATATATATATATATATATATATATATATATATATATATATATATATATATATATATATATATATATATATATATATATATATATATATATATATATATATATATATATATATATATATATATATATATATATATATATATACATACGCACACACACACACATACACACACACACACACACACACATGCACATACAGTTACACAAAAATGCACACATTTACTACAATCTCCGAGAACCTCCGAGAATCTTCGAGAACCGCCGAGAACCTCCGAGAAATTTCGAGAACCTTGTAGACACACACACACACACATACACACACACACACACACACACACACACACACACACACACACACACACACACACACACACACACACACACACACACACACACACACACACACACACATATACACATACACACATGTATACATTTTATATATTTCATCATTTCCACTGTTGTCGGTACAACACATCATAAACGTGTACATTTCGAAGATATACAATAACTGTGCCTAAATTCATATGGAGGTAAACTGAACGTCTCACTTCCACGACTTCTTACGACTTAAATGTGTAAATAAAATAATAATTGACATATTATGTATATTAAATATTTATTAAACTACCAACAATATACAGAATCATACTTTTTACTTTAATAGAATATATGAATATACGCCAAAAACGATACTGCCAACGAGCCACCTCGTTCTGGTAACGAGACAATGCGCGGCGTTGACTTCCGTCACTCAATCTTAAATATCTCGAAAGTCGGACAATGGAGGACAGAATGCCTTAACATTAGGTTCCCTGAGCTTTATGCGGTAAGCGGGAGCTTGTACTCTGCTATATGTGGAATACGAAAGCGGAGAATGAAATGCCTTGAATCTGCTATATGCGGAATAGTAGGAAAAGAGATAACTCCATTAATAAACATAAATATGAATGATAATAATAATGAAAGTATAATGATCCTATTTATCTATACTTTTGCATGGTCTCTATGTATCGAAGAAGAAGTAAACCCTACGAGCTCCAATAAAGAGAAATTTATATAAACGAACTCGCATTCTTTTGTTTCTTGTAAAATCTATTACAAATAAGTTTATTTAATCATTGGGGTATTTATTATTTAAGGGTTTTATCGGTTGTAAAATTCTAAATATGTTTGATTTTCGAGTTCAACAACAATCTCGAAGCATCGTTTAAGTAGAATGGATGAATAGAACTACATATATCTTATGCTACAATAAGGCAGACAGTGCCTAGTTCCTAGACATTCTGATGGTCCTCCAGTAGGTATTTCTACAAATATTTATCTGATATTCGTTTTTGGGTTTGAACCCCAGTCCTACAGTTAAGTGTAACTTCCTTCTATCTGAATTGCTTATAAAATGTTATTAAAATAGCTTTATAATAATATTATATGTCTCACATCTAAAAATAGATAATATTTTCCGTTTTAAAACTGAAATAAATCAATTTAATATTTTCAATCTTTCAGTCGCCCGAACCAATTTTTTTTTTAGCTTCACGCTTTATCCCGCACATGGCACGGTAGGCAGAGGGAACTGCCTACCGTGAAACTATTGAAACCTAGTGTTAAGACACTCTGTTGCTTAGTCCCTGCTTTCTCCGTCCCCGTTTTCAAGGTATTGCGTGTTGAGTGGCGGAACTCAACGCTGCGCTTGGCCTCATGAAAAATCTATTTTCCCCGACTGGTAATCGAACCCAGAAACCGTCGCGTTACAGGCAGACGCTACGCCTCTGCACCACGACGGTCCTCAGAAGCATTAAAAAAATTCAATATACATAAAAATAAAATTTTAAATACAATAACTTACAAACCATATATTTTGTATATCATAAAAAATGCCTAAAGCAATACTATAGAGACAATATAATATTTACAACACAAAAACAATATTCCAAATAAAAAATATACATTTAAAGAAAGTATTTCTTAAGCAGATAAAAGTATAAACATTAATTTTGAGTTATCGATCCCTTTCACTGCAATGCCTTTCAAGAGTAATTCAGCCATGTGCTATAAATCACTGAGGTATAGCATTAGAGTGGGTAGATTTTGTAAATATTGACTAAATTTATAAAACTTTGGTAGGGTAGGGTCAATCTGACATGTTTATGTTATGGGATAAACGTCGCGACATGTCGTTGATCTGGATGAAAAGATTGGTGATATATTATTATGGAAGGCATTTGCTGTGATCAATTGGTTCTGATAGTATATTTAAAGTTTTTTTTATATATATTTATGATAATTTACGTTTATTTCTTCGTCGTCTTTTTCTGTTCAGTCACTAACCTTTTGTGCAAGCCATTGATAATTTATATTGGTAGGTACATGTAAAAAGGATATTCATATATAAAGGTTATCAAGGATGTGTATTTGATTACTTTTAATTTACTTGTCTCAAATTCTTATCTTCTCTCTTTCCTCTCTTTTCTCTCCTCTCTCTCCTCTCGTCTTACCGAGCTATATGCGAGAAAAGTTGGAATTTGAAACAAACATAAATATAATACTAAAAATATAAAAATAAAATTAATGTACAGAAGATTTACAATCAATATAATATACATGTCTTCATGCTTTATCCCGTACATAACAGGGTATGCAGAGGGAACTGCAGTAACCATAGGAACCTAGTATTAAGACACTCCGTTGCTAAGTCCCTGCTTTTTCCGTCCTAATTTTTCGCCTTTTTCGACACATTACATGTTGAGTGGCAGAACTTAACGTCGCGTTTCGTCTAGATTTCAGAGCGAAGAAAATAGAAATAGAAAAATCCATCTTCCCCGAGTGGGAATCGAACCCACAATCGCGTTTACAGACAGATGTAACGCCTCTGCAACACGACGGTTCTCAAAAATAAAAATAATAATATACATGCCAAACACAGTACAGTTCTTGAAAACATCGAGTTAAAAAAAACGTTTACAACAATCCAATTATTCCACGTCGTAACCACTCACATTGGAATGAAGTGTACTAATTGCCTAACATTGTTTCAGGTCACGAAACGGAATTCCTGCGTCATCAGACCAAAGATTCGCCGATGCCGAGAAAAAATGTGAAAATCACATGTCAACCATTTTAAACGCACATGATTTCAATCGCCAATTTCTCCCATACAAGTTCCCATAATTTGCCCATAAATTATAACACAAACACATACAAAAATGCTACCCCAAATCGAGTTGCGGAGGTTTTTCTCGACAAATTCGACTTCGACAATGACACGTTTAATACGTCTATATCAAACACGTCGTTTGAAATGTCGAATAATTACACGGAGTATGCGGAAATTCCATATTACATAAAGGCGACGTCGATGACATTTTGTATAGTTATTATGTGTTTGGGTGTTATTGGCAATGTTATGGTGCCCATAGTTATTTTGAAAACTAAAGATATGAGAAATTCCACTAATATTTTTCTTGTGAACTTGAGTATAGCCGATCTAATGGTGTTACTCGTGTGTACGCCGACAGTGCTCGTTGAAGTCAACTCTAAACCCGAGACGTGGGTACTTGGGAAGGAATTATGTAAGTATATTTAATAAATTTTAATAGTTTTAAGAACAGTCACTTTTCTATACGTTTTCTATTGATAAATGTATATTTAATTCAGTAGAATCTGTTACTAGGGAGAAAGCGTGAAGCCGAAAAAAACATATATTAAAATGATAAAAATAATGTTTTTACAACTGGGTTTGATAAGCAATATGATGATTCGATTAGCCTCAGTGGTACACTTCTTAGCTGTAAACGCGATGGTTGTAAGTTCAATCCTCACTGGAGGTAATTAGTAATTAATAAGACAAGTCACAGCGTTGAGTTCCACCACATTATTAAAATTTCGGTCTAAACTTAGGAACGGGGAGACTATATATCAGGTTTCGTCTAACTATTTTGACTTAATATTGAAAAATCGTATAAATATTAAAAAATCGGAGCGTTCTTTATATTTTCTAGCAGCAGATTTTGAAACATAAAAAAATAAATCAAAATAATAAAACAATATAATAACTAAGAAAAAAATAATAATTTAAAATATACAGCTCCATAAAACACCAGATTAGAGGCTCTAAAGCCATTTGTAAAAGTTTTGGAGGACAAAAGTACATTGGGTTATTGACGTATTATGCATACAACTTCATTTTAATTTATTACGGAGTGCCGACGGAGATCGCGAATATTTCACTTATTGACGATTTTATATGGAATATCTGAGAATTTTTTAAATATATATTTGTATATAAACATATGCATGTCTACATACTTCTCATAATTCTCGTGGCTTTTGGTTACGTGATTCGTGTGTTAATTAATACATATATTTGCTAGGGAGAGCTTCCAAACGTTTTATTTAACTAAAGCATACGTCTTGTTTTTGGGTGTGGAATATTTATTGTCGTTTAATTATTTTCTGTTTCTTCTATCATAAGGGTCGTTGGTTCGATTTGATTGTAATATATATATATGTATATATATATATATATATATATATATATATATATATATATATATATATATATATATATATATATATATATATATATATATATATATATATATATATATATATATATATATATATATATATATATAGATATGTAGATCGAATTAAAAGAATATTTTTAAATGTAAACGTTGCCGCGACAAGCAAGCGTATCTTAGGTATCTGTATCGATATGCCTACTGTGCCAATCGTTTTTTAGTTTAGCCTTATATCTTGCATAGGAAGGTATGCAGCAGATAGCTTAGAGAAAAAATATTAAAAGGCGGAGCTTAACGCTGCATTTGATTGTACTAAAGCAGGTAATCTAAAATATTTCTATGAGGGAATTGAACCCACAATCATTGTGATTAGTTCAAAACCACCACTCCCACAGTGATGACGTACAATTTAAAAACTCATTATAAAAAAATACCCACGAAGCTTTAAATATAACGACTTTAAAAGTATGCAATTTTAATAAAACGATTTTGAAGTAAACAATTCGAAACAAAATGATTTTATTCCCAATTAAGAACTGTAACGATTGCTATTCGATTGTCGTATACGTAAATGAGAATTCGATTACTGCATAACTTTATCCAAGGACATATTAAAAATACATGACAGGTTTTGTATATATATTATTATTAAATTCATGATAGTTCAATATCTTAGCACTGTTAGGTGTATAATGTTATTAGATGATGTAAAATTATGATATGTTAGGACAAGCTAATATTAATACTGATAAGGTGCTTGGACGCTGTCCAATAAGCGAAAGATTTAAGGCTGGTATTGACGATATTTTTTATGTATTTTCATAGACAAGTTTAAAGAACTTCTGTGTGTATATATATATATATATGTATATACACATATATATATATATATATATATATATATATATATATATATATATATATATATATATATATATATATATATATATATATATATATATATATATATATATATATATATATATATATATATATATATATATATATATATATATATATATATATATATATATATATATATATATATATATATATATATATATATATATATATATATATATATATATATATATATATATATATATATATATATATATATATATATATATATATATATATATATATATATATATATATATATATATATATATATATTTATATATATTATAAAATATACTTTCTGGGCACTAACTGTACCTTTTTGTAAGCTTTCTTTCCATTGTCCAAAGAACCCTAAAACTAAGTACAATAAAACTACACAATAACAGTCCATATTACTAAGCAGTTAAGAATGGTTTTTCTTAAAAATAATTTAAATCCTCTTCTGCATTTTACAGTGTCCAAACAAGTTGAGTCACTAGACTGGCGTAATTTTACCACTAAAAACACCGATCTCTCAAGCCTTATGTAAAGCCTTATAACATTTTTAAAAGTAAATCATTAAGAAAAGCACAGATCTTTTGATACAAAATGGATACACCAGTAGTATTAAAACGTTTAAAGGCACATAAAGTAAAAGCTTAAAAATTCTTTCGCCAATTAAGCCGTAAGGATTCATAAAGTCCGAATTTAATACCTAATTATTAAGCTTAATTCTGTTCATTGTATTATAATAATGTATTGCAATGATAAAGGGTTTTTTAAATAAAATAATTGTAGATATTAAGAATCGTTATTATTTTTTTATGACTTCGGCTTCTTTTACTTTTGTGAAACTTCGTTTGTAATAATTGCCATATTTGTATTTATTTTTTTTAATTATTTTAATTAGGTTTCTTTGAAGCTTTATAGTTTCTTGTTAAGCTTAACTTGCATATAATAATTTGTCGTATATTATCAAAACTTATAGGATATTTTCAATGACCTACTTTAATAAAGGGAAAACTCAAAATGTTATTTAAATGTCTGAATGAATGAATTATTTATGAATTATTATGAATTACCACTCCAATAAATTTCTTATTTAGGCGTAAATTAAGAACTGAGTATATTTTAAATTGACATTTGGTTCAATTTGCTTATCTGTTTAAATTTTAACAATTAGTGTTTCAATGTACGTGCAGGTTATTTTTAGTACAATTTTAATTTACCTTTGTATAATCAGATACTTATTAAAAAAGACATATTGTAATATTTACCCTACCTTACCCTTACCCTAGCCTACCAGCCTACCATGGCAGAAGGAACATTAGGGAACAAGCAAGGACTATTACGCTAAAGGAGCCTAGTGTTAAGACACTCCGTTACTCGCTCTCCACCTTTTCTACCACCATACTAGCTATATAAATAAAAATAATATTGTAACTGTTATACCGCTATTGTCCTGACCACACAATTCTTCTTAAAGTCCACTTATTAATATACATACGAGTGCATTGTCAAATGAAACATGTATTATGTCAAAACACTCTTATTACAACAGCATAAAGTTGCACATCGTTAAGCAAAACAAGAAACATGAAACTTAGTAAAAGACGACCTAATTAAATGCTATAAAGTTTTAGCCGATTTTTCTTATAAGAGAATTAAAATACACTTCGAAGAATAACTGAGAGTATCTTTATGATTATTTTATTGACTTGTACTGTAAAATATCTTGGAATGTGACGCAAGGGAATAGGCCAAGTTTGTCGTATCGCGACGGTTTGTAGGTTCGATTCTAACTTGGGGAAGATGGTTTTTGTAATTTCTATTTTCTTCCCTGTGGCAACTATACAAAGCTCGGCGTTGAGTTCCGTCACTCAACACGCAATGTCCCGAAATGGCGGAAAGCGGGGAACGGAGTGTCTAGCACTAGGTTCCTACGGTTCCCTCTGCATACCCTGCTATAATCGGGATAAAATGTGAAGCTAAAAAATAGAAGTAAGTTCAAGTTTTTGGTGTCCTTATATAAAAATGTCTTTGTAGTAAAATAATAAGCAATTAGTAAAGATCTGATCCTGCCATTAGATGACTTGCAAAAAAGGGCAAGGTTGATAAGTATTTAATAAAAACCTATACTAGAACACTTAGCCCAACATGTGTTCATTATGAAAACTATTTAAGCAATACATGACTAAGGGTAAAACTAGGGTAGTTGCCTCAGTGGGATACTTGCCTCGGTTTTGAACACAATATATAGTATTCAAGTTCAGAACGCTAATGACGTTAGTGCTTTACTATTATTGTAAGGACCTCTAGCAGACTGCAATGTGATATAAATTATCTGCGTAGAGTTACGCTAAGTAAAACTTTGACTCGCGTTGAAGTGATACAGGCAACCGATTTCTAATAAATATTTTTACAGGACAGGACAGGATAAAGCGTGAAGCAAAAAATATTCTCGAAAGCGCCGTTTTGGTCCATATTTCAGCGACTAAATTTAACGAGGAATCGAAGTGACAACTATAACTTTAAAAGTTTGACGCTGTGCCTTTGCGCCACGCAGCAGACTCGTCGAAGTATTTAACTACTAAACAAAGGATAATTTACATAAACCTTCCAGCATAATATAAAATTTCAAGAATTGCTTAATATACAACATTCAAAGAAGTAGATATTGAAGTCTCTAATTTTAATTGTCTTTCAAACGAATCAACGACAAATATTTAATCGAAATGCTTTGAACAACTATTTCTTACATTCTCTGGATATTGAAATATTACTAAATTTTTAATCCCAAATTACCCTTAAGAGTTTCTATAAAAAAAACTGAAATAACTAATCGTAATTGATGGCTCTCGTGGTGCAGACACTGTATCTAGCTGTTAGCACGCCGGTAGTGAGTTCCAGTCCAACTCACAGGGGATTTTTTTTAATTTCAAAAAAGCTTTTCTTTAACTTGTATATTGGGCGAATACTGAGAAACAGAGTGTCTGAACACTAGATTCGCTTCGCCTTCCCTACTATATGCATGAAGATAAGTAAATAAAATATTAACGTGTTAACATGAAAAATATATATTGTGCAATGAATATATTTGGCATAAGAGTATATGAGTTGAATTATGTCATGTCCAAATATTCATCACATTTGACGTGAATACAGAATGGACAGTGCCATTCCAGGACAGTAAGTAGCCAACAGTTGTTTCATTTACGAGCTCCGATATTAAATTTCTGCCAAACGTTTTAGATTTCAGCTGTCATAGAGTAATTTCATTTTGAACTTCATCAAAGTGTTGATTTATAAACTTTTGAAGATGGCTTCAATTATCAGTGGTTTAAATTATATTTTGAATTCTTGAATCTTATTTTATATCAAAATATATATAATGTGATATATATGTTTTTTTTGTCCTTTCACGTTTTTTTCTGCATAGGGAGAGAAAAATCGGGATAACTAAGTTTCCAAATGCTTACCCGTGTCAAGTAGGGCGGTTATATAAGATTATAGTTAAAAGCTAATAAGTAAGCATCTGCCTGTAAACGCAACGGTTTGAGGGTTCAACTCCCACTCGGGGAAGATGGATTTTTCTATTTCCATTTTCTTCGCTCTGGAAACAAAAGCGCGTCGCTGAGGTCCGCCACTCAACACGCGTTGCCTCAAAAAAGGCGGAAAAATGGAGACAGACAAAGCAGGAACTAAGCAACGGAGTATCTTGACACTAGGTTCATATGGTTCCTGCAGTTCCCTCTGCCTATCCTGCAATATACGATATAAAGCGTGAAGCTACAAAATAAAGCACTAAGTAGCCTCCGCCAATCCTGGTACAGGTAGATATAAAAAGAACACACCTTCACCTATTTTTGAGTGAACAAATTGATTTTACACAAAAAATACATAATATTTTGCTATATTATAATATATTTATTTATTAATTTCAGTAGGTATGTTATACAAAAAAAATACCAGATTAATGTATTATGTATACATTTGATCGAGATAGGTCCAATAACTTTAATTATTTCTTTCAAATGATCAATCAGAATGAAACATAAATATTTGAAACAAATAACATTTGAAACAAATTCACAATCGATTGCCGTCTTTGAGGAGGATATATATATATATATATATATATATATATATATATATATATATATATATATATATATATATATATATATATATATATATATATATATATATATATATATATATATATATATATATATATATATATATATATTAGCTATCAATATATTTTAATTTATCAATATTTTTATTTTGTTTCTTCTGCAAAATAATCTATGAGAATGCAACTAGCCTTTGTACAAAAGTACACAGAGGCACACGAGCACAAACACTTCTGATGTTACCAGCTTATGCATTACTTGGAACTCGTTCAAAATTTATACACAATACCAAAATAAAAGTAATAAGGATGATAGCTTCGTTAAAATGTTTATCTACTTATACTAATTGTTATTTCTATGTGAATATTCCTTTGGTGAAGTTTATGGTTTTTATCTTAACTTCGGAGTAATATTTACTTTTAATCATTTCCATGTTTTGTTAATACAAAGAGACGAAATGAGCTCAGGTGATTAAACCAACAGTGCTGACCTCAAAATTCTCTGGTACCAATGGCAATACCATAAGCAAAAGCTTAAAATAGACTGAAAGTTATTTCAGAAATCTAAAATATATAAATTATATAATAAAACACAATATTCATATACTTGCTGTAAAGCTTGAGAAATATATATATATATATATATATATATATATATATATATATATATATATATATATATATATATATATATATATATATATATATATATATATATATATATATATATATATATATATATATATATATATATATATATATATATATATATATATATAACGCGTCAATCTTCATTTATTTAGCGTTTTTTAATAATATGTCCTTCGAAATGGAAATAAAAAAAATTCTTATTTCATAAGTATATAATTAATATTTTTAGTATTAAACTGACTCCACAAAGAAAATGTAATAAACATATATAATTTTAACAGCGCGAAAGGCCTAAGATAACAGTGTCGAATGAATTCCATACGAACAATGAAGTTATAAAATAACAAGTAGATTAGCCAAGTTTAGAATACCTTCTTACCATAAAGAGACTGTGGCAAGCCCTTTACAGCCTGCAAGGTAGTATCGGTTAGTTAATTAGTATATGAAGCTAGCTACTTTTTGAGGTAATTTAGATTTAAATAAAATATATAAATATATATATAGTGAGGACCGTTGTGGCACAGAGACAGAGGGCTTGTGGGTTGGATTACCACTCGGGGAAGACGGATTTTTCCATTTCGATTTTCTTCGCTCTGTTAACTAGGTGAATCTTGGCGTTTAGTTCCGCCTCGAAAAAAGACAGAAAGCGTTGAACGCAGTATCCCTTTGCGTACCCTACTATGTCCGGGGTAAAAAGTGAAGTTATTGTTAAGACACTCCGCTTTCCACTTTCCGCTTTTAATAATATTGCGTGTTGAGTAATGACACTTAACGGCGCGTTTCGTTACACTATTAGTCAAGAAACTCAGTTCTCGGCTTATCTTTCCATAGCTGGAATGAAAATAATTTTAAAATTGATTAGAACTGTTAGTCGAATTCCAGACCTTTACATTTACGCCTAGACGATAAAACACTAAGTTCTAAGATGGTCTCAATAGGCAAGACTAATATATAGATAGTGATAAAAAATATCTTAAAAATGTTATTGTAAAATTGTAGAACAAATTATATTATGAAATGTTAATATATACTCTTCAAAAAGCCTCCAATAGAACACTTCTAACGTATAAATTATTGGAATATAACAAAAGATATATTCGAGTTCTTTTTCCTGTACGAAAAAAAAAAATAATTGACAGTTGTGAAAAATGAGCATTGTATTCGTATTTATCCGCGCGCGTAATAACAAGGTTTACGATTATTTTCTAAGACTGTGGCCACTGATTTTATTGACTGGACAGGGACATGATATGACGGGAAACCAAAAATCAGCTACTTTGCCATGGTTTTTATGGCATAGTTGATATGGAATATTGTTTTTATTCGTCTAGTTTAGTTATGTTTTTTATAATTTTCGATATATTGAAGAATTTGCTATAGGCATGAGGAAATTATTTATTGTGGTATACAAATGGTAAATGGGATGGTTTTTGTTCTAATAGGACGAAGCAAAGTGTTTAGTTCAGGAGTTGAAATTAAAATTTCTGGGATTTATGGGACGAGAGAAAACTGTGTATCTTGACACTAGATTGAAATGATTTCTATGGGCAGGATACAACTACGTAATAATATTGAAAAATATTTACACATGTTATTAAATACTTATGTGATATGATAAAATATTTATTTTCTTTTCAATATTGTTAGAAACAAGAAGTGGTTAAAGCTTACTTTAAAGAAAGAGTACATTCGGACAGAGATTCTGAGTAATTGCATTATATGCACAAATCACATAATAGAAATATTTCAAAGCCACAATTGACATAATATCCTTGCTTTTATAGCCTTTGTCGTTAAAGACCCACTTTGTACTAAATATTCTTGACTATTTTCACCTAGCTATCCCATTTTGAAAAGCAGGTACAAATAAAAGAAATCAAAAACCAGAGTATAAAAATCTTTCTAAATTATTGTAATTCAGATATTACGCAGTAAAAGGAAAAAATAGCCGAAATATCATCATGACCTAATAGTTTGAAGGACATGCATACATTAAGTAGTTCTAGATAATTAATAATCCGTGAAAAAGTGCGGGCTATATTTATAGTAATGAGTATGTATGTTTTACTTAAAAAGTCTACTTAAAATTTGTTTTTTGGGAGAAGGTCGACTTATTACATAAAAATGATTATATCAATATTAGTGCTCTCATTATATTTATAAAAACAGAGAAGATGTAGATCAATTTGATATGCGTGGAGTATAAAACGTAAAAACCATTTTTCCCATTCAAGTTAGTTGTTTATTTTCATTAAATATTATTTTTATGGCCTATGAACCATATGAAGTGTATTACGAGTATCCGATGTTTATTCAGAAACATAACTATGTTACAACAACTTCAAATATTAATCAATATTATTAGCATATAGTATACAAATTGTTTTTTTTTTAGCTTCACGCCTTATCCTGCATATTGCAGGGTAGGCAGAGGGAACTGCAGGAACTATATGAACCTATTGTTAAGACACTCCGTTGCATATCCCTGCTGTCTCCGTCCACACTTTCCGCCTTTTTTCGAGGCATTGCGTGTTGAGTGGCGGAACTCAACGCCGCGCTTTGCCTAGTTTCCAGAGCGAAGAAAATGGAAATAGAAAAATCCATCTTTTCCGAGTGGGGATCGAACCCTCAAACCGTCGCGATTACAGGCAGACGCCTCTGCACCACGACGGTCCTCTTAAACTAACTACTAACTATAATTATAAACTATAACTATATTATAAACTATAAACTAACTGTATATAAATTAACATTTATATACAGTTTATGAGAAGGGTAGGCAGAAGAATTTGGTTTTTTCTTTCTTAATATGAATGAACACTTTAAAAATCATAGAAATATATATTAATTTTACTTCCGCAGGTTTAGCGGTGCCCTTCGTAGAGCTGACTGTCGCACACGCATCTGTCCTTACGATATTGGCGATAAGCTTCGAGCGGTACTACGCGATATGTGAACCTTTGAGAGCTGGGTACGTCTGCACGAAGACGCGAGCGACTCTAATATGTGCACTGGCTTGGTTCTTTGCTGCTTTATTTACTAGGTTTGTATTGAAAAATTATTTATTTTAAGTTTATGTAAAAATTTTAAGTTTAAAAAATCTATATTTTTATATTATATATAGTATTTTGTAAAAACAATTTCCATTTTACATTAAAACAGAAAAAATGCGTATTGGATGCTGAAACTTAATACCGCCCCCTTTATATAAATTACGTTCCACATATTAAATAATTTGAAAAAGCTTGATTTGTTTTCAAAAAAAAAATTAAAAAAGGTGTATTGCTGATAATTTAACTACAAGTTTTTAACTACCAGATATACAATGTGGACTCGAAAATACACCAACATTATAAGGATACCATATATTTGTCAGTTTAATTTGTTGATAAATATAACGATGACATTTTAAACGCTTATGAACGAAGCCAGGAAATCCTATAATTGTCTATTACTTACCAATTTCCGCTTAAGGAGATAAGAATGCCTTTATTGTACGTTGAGACTAGTGAGGAAACGTCTCTTGACTTGACTTGACTTGACGTGACGTGTTGAAATATATTTTGACTTTGCTAGCGTTTGTTTTGGTTGACACACGTTTTAGTGAGAGTTTATGCTAAAGTGGTAAATTCTTTAAAGTTAATAGTGGAAACAATATATAATTGTTTAAAAAGATCCGTACTAATAAGGGTATTAGTAGTAAGTGTTATAGTAAGTGTTTGTGTTGTTCTTTAGCTTAAGGTAGTAGTAGTAATATAGTTTTTTAGGTTAGTTTTAAGAAACATGGAACCTGATCCACCACCTGACCCTCCAGATCCTGGGGGACATACAATATCCCGTAAGCGACAAGGCGAGGAAGCATTTTCGGGTCAAGAAAATGCTAAAAAAACTATAGTGAACCCGTTAACAGCCACACCTTCCATCCAAAACGTCTGGGTTCACCCATCCATGACGGAAGCCCCTAAATCATATATTAGTTCAGACAAAGGACCTTTTATAGTGTATGTGTCTAGGGAAACTCCTGATCCCTCTGCAGGAACCTCCATAAGGGCCATCAAGTTTGGTCAATTTCTTCACACTAACAAAATTAGTGATATTGTTAATGATGGAGTAAAAAATGTGGGTCGCAATAAAATCAGTGTCCAATTTACATCTGCTGAAGCAGCTAACAAATTTCTAGTTAACCCTGTCCTTAGTCTATGTAAATATGTTTGCATCATCCCAACATTTAATATAACAAGGATGGGAATTGTAAAAGGGGTTCCCGTTGAATGGTCGTTGGAAGAGTTTGTTGGCTCTCTGGAATTTGCCTCTGCATGTGGTGAAGTAATAAAAGCAAGACGAATGAACAGGAAGAATGTAAGTGAGGTTGTGGTTACTTGGGTCCCGACCCAGTCAGTGGTAATTACATTCCGAGGTCAACAAGTGCCTGAAAGAGTTTATTCATATAAGTCTGTCCTTCAAGTCGAACTGTATAAATATCCCACAATCCAGTGCCTCAAGTGTTGTCGTTTTGGTCACGTGAAAGCGCAGTGTCGATCGATGCCAAGGTGCTACAAGTGTTCCCAGTCTCATACTGGCGATACATGTGACACCCCAAAGGAAACCTCAACTTGCATCCATTGCTCTTCAAAACATTTTGCCATTGATAAGGGGTGTCCTGAATTCATTAGGCAACAAAATATAAAATCAATTATGTCGCAAGAGTGTATCTCGTATATGGAAGCATCCTCCCGTTTCCCAACAATCCAGCGTTCCTATGCGGATATTGCTAAGGAAATGTTTACCCCTCCTGTCTTCACAAACCCCCAGACTCCTCAAACTAGAATCTCTGCAAGTCCTACCAAGTCCTATCGTAAGACAGTATTCCAAGTTCCCCGTCCCCGCGCACCTGCGGCGAAGGGGTATGATAGACAAGCTCACCAAGCCATTATTAATAATTCTTCCTCGTCCCTTCCAAATGGTTGTGCCCTTAATCAGGGTTCAGACAGTTCAACTGAGTCACGAAAGGACTTGTTGGTTGCTCTGACTGAGACCTTGGTCAGCATAATCTCTACCGCTGATGAACTCCCTATACCGTCCAACGTTGCCCAGAATTTACTCAAAATCTTCCAAATCCTTAATAATGGCGTCACTAAGCTTCCTACAGTGGAATAGTAGTAGTGTTCGTGCTAAAAAGCATGAATTACTGCATATTATTTCCCTGTATGATCCCGTCATTATTGCCCTCTCGGAAACATGGTTGGTGCCAGACTCCCCGTTTAGGGTGTCGGGTTTTGCCTGTTTGAGGGAGGACAGAAGTGACGGGTATGAAGGTAGTGCTATCCTCATCCAGCACTCCTCTCCTTATTATCTTATCCCTCTTCCTCCTCACAGTCAACAGATTAATGCTGTTGCTGTGAGGGACTTAGATATCTCCTTCCTCTCTGCATATATTCCTCATCCCTCCACTTTCCTCTTCCTTGAGCTTAGGTCTGTTAACTTTTCGCTTCCTAGCCCTGTACTGGTCCTGGGAGACTTTAACACCCATCACACACTGTGGGGGTGTTATTACCGTGATGGATTTTCTCCTTCGTTGCTGGACCTGATTGATGATGCTAATCTTTGCATTCTCAATGATGGTTCACCGACTCGTAGGGTTAATCATAATCAGGATCCGAGGACTGCAGTTGATCTTTCCTTATCTTCCCCATCGCTTGCTTCTCAATTATCATGGTCTGATCTCCCTTCTACCCATGGTAGTGATCATTTCTCCATCCTTCTTTCTATGTTTAATAGAAATCCTTCTGCAGTTCCTTCTTCATTTCCTAAATATAATTTAAAAAAAGCTGACTGGAAGAAGTACGCAGACTCTGTGGATTGCATGCTGGGCAATCTTCCTGAGTCTGGTAATTATGAGAACATCATTCTTTGCTATGATCGGTTTATCTCTGTCATTACATCTGCAGCTAACTTACACATTCCCAAAACACGCTCCATTCAAAATCGGATGCATTTCAATCCTTGGTGGGATCAGGAATGCTCTGATTTTGTCAATCGGCGAACATCTGCCGAGGCGTCATACACGGCCTGTATGACGATGGAGAATTACAATGAGTACAAACGCAGTGATGCAAAGTTCAGAAAATGTATTTGGAAAAAGAAGAAACTTGGTTGGGTTCATTTTTGTGAATCCCTTAATCCCCGCTCCCCTTCTTCCCTTGTCTGGACAAATATTAGGAGATTTCGCAGGTCTCTTAACAATGTCAGTAGCCCCAACTCCAATAATCCTTCCCTCTGGCTTAATGATTTTGCAAAGAAATTGGCTCCTCCATCTGCCCCGTCCCGTGACCTGTTTATAAACACGCCTGTTGAATCTGCAGAGGAAATGGATTCCCCATTTTCCTTTGAGGAACTCGAAAACGTGCTGGCGGATTTAAAGGACACGAGTCTTGGTGAAGATGGTGTGCCCTATTCTTTGATTGTCAAATTGAATGAAAAATCTAAGCGGTTTTTTTTAAATTTGGCTAACAATATATTTAAATCAGGCAATATCCCCAATACTTGGAAATCTCAAATAATCATTACTATCCTCAAACCTGGCAAATGTCCCTCTGACCCTAATTCCTATAGACCCATTGCCTTAGCATCCACATTATCAAAAATTGTTGAACGCCTTCTGAAGAACCGTCTGGAGTGGATAGTGGAAAGTAGAAACATCTTAGCGCCCTCTCAGTTTGGCTTTAGAAAGGGCTTAAGTACTATTGATAGTCTCAGCGTTTTTACTACAGACATTCGACGAGCTTTTGCCAAAGGTGAGTATTTAGTTGGTGTTTTTCAGGATGTTGCATCAGCATATGACAATGTTCTTCTTCCGGTACTCAGGCAGAAACTGCATCAGCTGAGTATTCCGCCGAGGATGACTCATTACATACGTAATTAGCTGACCGGTAGAACGGTATCTGTAAAACATTCGCTTCTTACTGTACCTCCCAGACTTATCTGGAAGGGTCTGCCTCAAGGTTCGGCTCTTACTCTCTGTTATATAATATATATACACATGACCTCGAATTGTCTGTTAATAACTATTGTAACATTCTTCAGTACGCTGACGACATCGTCCTCTATTATAGTTCAAAGTCAATCGAGGACATTACTTATCGTCTGAACACTGCTTTGCACTATCTAAACCAGTGGCTCTCTGGACATGGCCTGGCGCTATCTGTGGATAAGTGTCAAGTGGTAGTGTTTACCAAAATGAGAAATATTCCAAATTTTCAAATATTTAGTGAGAATATTCCCATACGGATTAAAGAAAATGTAAAATTCCTAGGCATGATACTCGACAAAAGACTGAACGGAATTGCCCATGCTGAATATATCAGCAAAAAATGTGAAAAAGGCATCAATGCTTTAAGAGCTGTGTCTGGTGTGTGGTGGGGTGCTCACCCTTATTCTCAAAAACTGCTGTACAATGCTAAAATCCGTAGTCATATTGACTACGGGTTATTTGTTTTAGACCCCTTTAATAAAGTAGCTACAGAAAAAGTCAATCGTATACAACATAAGTGTCTACGGATTCATCAACATAGGTGCAATGAAGTCTACTCCCACCAATGCACTGCAAGTGAAGTGTGTGGACCCTCCTCCTTCCCCTATTCGCCGACAATTCCTCTCTGATAAATTTGTTAGTAAAATGTTACAGCTGTCCTCCCATCCTTTAAGGTCTTAGTTATCTGAATTATATGAACTTGTTCCTCGTGGCAAGCCCTTGCCTTACTTGCTGGATAGCTTTCTTAGACTAACCTCCCTCCCCCACCCCTTGTCTTCCTTTCCATCAAACTCATTATTCCGTACATATTATAACACTTTTATCTATACTCAACATGTCATCACAAATCTTGGCCTTACCAAGGGAGATCCTTGCATCAACACCAAATTTTAAGAGCTGGTTAATGAAAAATTGTTCAATCATGTCCTCGTCTTCACAGATGTTTCAAAGCTTTAGAAGGAGAGCTGTGTTGGTGCAGCTTGCTGGGTCCCGAAATTCAAAATTATTTTACAATTAAAATGTCCCCCCGAATCGTCCGTGTTTACAGATGAGGCTGTTGTTTTGTTAGAAGTAGTCCTGTTTGCACAGTCCCATGACTTTAAACAGATGGACTATTTTTACGGACTTGTTAAGCTGCTTAATGACGTTGAAGGGAAACCCGCTTCACAGTAGACTAAGATCTTCAATTGTTTTAAGGATTCGTGAAGAATTGTACTCATGTCACCTAAGGGGTTTGGACGTTACTCTCTCGTGTGGTCCAGGTCACTCTGGAATTAGTGGGAACGAATCTGCAGACTCTTGTGCCAAATTAGCCATCCAGTGTGGTACTCTTGACCACTTTTATAACTCTGCCCAGGATCTGCTCGCTCTGGCAGATATTCATCTTTATAAGACCTGGAATAATTTCTGGGATAATTCAAAATCAGTTAAAGGTAAGTATTACGCCCTAATTCAACCTAATATTCCAAAGCGACCGTGGTTTTTTACTCAAAAACATATTGATCGGAGGATTATATCAACAATATGCCGCTTACGTCTTGGACATGCGTGTACGCCTGTACATTTGGCTAAGATCAGGGTCAGGGACCATTCGCTGTGTGAATGTGGCCTTGACGATGGCTCTCCTTCTCACATCCTTTTCTCTTGTCCTAAGTTAACTCGTCCCTTGTATGATATTCTTCCCAACAAAGTTCCTCGCCCTCTTAATGTTCAGTGTGTGTTAATGTTTGTGTTTAGTCCTCTATGTAAATTTCTATGTAAATACATTAAATATAATAATATTAGATTATAAACTAACATCCATGTAAAATATATTTATTTAGTACTAACTCAATGTTTTATGTGTATATACTGTAATTCTTACAGATTAAATTTGTTTTAGGTGAAGGATTTTTCATTGGATCTCTTTTTTACATGCATTCTATTATTGTGTGAAGCTTATTTTCTTTTTTCACCGTACATTCTCCTTCGTGTATTCTCCAAACAACGTGACATTGGCGAAGTGAATTGTGCTCAACTGGCACGCTCGGAACGCCATTACCGTAGAACAGAACAGAACAGAACAGAATATATTTCGATTTTTTTTCATTCCCCTGAACTAGTAAAATAGCTTTAAAAGTTTATATAGCCTTAATAGTCTTAATAACCTTAATAGTATTAAAAGTAGATCCTTCTGCTGGAATAAGACAGGAGCAGAAAAATGAGATATTTGATCATTGATTTTTTTTTAGCTTCACGCTTTATCCCGCACATGGCAGGGAAAGCAGAGAGAACTGCATGGACCGTGAGAACCTAGTGTTAAGACACTCAGTTGCTTAGTCCTTGCCTTCTCCGTCCCCGTTTTGCACTCCCTAACTATTAATATTTTTTAAAAATATTTTTTCTTCTATATAGGTGGTAAAAGATGGGGTGTATTTTTGTTCCTCTACATAGCAACACTGAAAATTGAGGATAGTATGTTACTAGGATCTGTCTATGTATATTATAAATGCGGTAGATGCGGATGCGGATATGGATACGGATGCGTGAAGATTTTTTTTTTTAAATAAAAGCGAATATACTCATCAACATATACTATTAAATTAATTAATATATTTAATTATTACTTTATAAAAATTAATTTCAACATAATTTTATTTGTATTTTGATTGTGATGTGTTTTCTAAAAAGAGATGGGTCTCTCCTTTTATATATATATAATTAACGATTACAGTTATTTATTATAACAATAGCTATAAAAACTCAAGCTTACTGAAACACCTTTATATAACAGTGTACTGATATGCTATATTTGTGTTATTGATTTTGATTTCTAAGCTGGACTGACGGAATGTATCCATATATAGGATAATAATTTAATCGTGTTAGGCGTGTGTGCACGTACAGTGTGTGTGTATAGCTCTGCTCTGACGAATTAATCGTTTAAACTACCTCAAAAAAAATTAAGCGTCGAGTTCCACAAATTTGTACACAATGTTCAAATTCAAGCAAACGTGGAAAACTTGAAAACTGAGCTGATACTTTAATCGAGATTCTGCATCAGAATAACGTCAAAATATTTTTTTGAAATAATATAAGTATATATTATTCCTGTCCGGTCCATTTAAATAAAGGTGACGCTTTTACATAGAGATGGGTACTTACTGTCTCATTCATGCTTATGGAAAAAAAAGTCCAAGGCAACCTAGGCGAAAAATCCAGTATCTTATAAGTAATACACATTTCTTTCATAATTCTCAGATAATGTATTCGACGTCTTGGGAGCTATTAAGGCAACGTTTATGTTAAAAGAAATATTGAAACATTCGAGCAATTTTCACAATATATATCATATAATTATAATATATAGCTGTAATTTATATCTAGAGATTAAAATATACATAAGTTAGGTATTAGTTATATTTTGATCAAGTAAATAATTTAAAGACCGAGAGGACCGTCGTGGCGCAGAGGCGCAACGTCTGCCTGTAACGCGACGGTTACTGGGTTCGATCCCCAGTCGGAGAAGATGGATTTTTCTATTTCCATTTTCTTCGCTCTGGCATCTAAGGCAAAGCGCGGCGTTGAGTTCCGCCACTCAACACGCAATGCCTCGAAAACGGCGGAAAGTGGGGACGGAGTAAGCAGGGACTAAGTAACGGAGTGTCTTAACACTAGGTTCATATGGTTCCTGCAGTTCCCTCTGCCTACCCTGCCATGTGCGGGATAAAGCGTGAACCTTAAAAAAAAAAAAAAAAAAAAAATTTAAATCGTAATCATGCAAATTTTAACAATTAGCTGGGCTCGGAGCTTCTATTCCTGAAATGGAATTAGTTCTGGCATGGTTATTAAACAGAAAACTAAGTAGTTTCTTTCCATATATTTATGAAGACTAACTACTCTATACATTTTTATGGTCCATTCATAAGTAAAACATTATACAGTAGTTTTAATAATAAGCACTGTAGTCGAGTAGAGGCGCAGCGTCTGTCTGTAAACACCACGGCTGTGAGCTCGATTACTAGGGGAAGATGGAATATTTCAGAAAGGCGATAAATGGGGTAGGGAGCGATTTTATACTAGGTTCCTACGGTTCTTGCAGTTCCCTCTGCCTATTCTGCTGTACGCGGGAAAAGTTAGAATGACGTTTGTGAAGTGATCACAATAGGTTTAGGGAAAAAGTTTTAAGTCGTAAGTGTGTAGGTTTCACATTGGCTTAATTCGATATTTATTATCGAATTGGTCTCCTCTGACACTCCTCCGTTCGCTCTATCTGACGTACACATGTGATCATTTTATTGATTCTAAGTGGAAAACTTATAAATAAATAAAGCATGAAGGAAGAAGTTAAATAAAATGAAACCGTACACATCTATTAGTTATTAGTGCAATGCTTGACTTGACTTGCTAAAATACCTAAAATAAAATATTTTTGAAGCTACATATCAATTCAACATGTGTAATGTGTTTATTTGCCGGTGTTAAGATCCACGCAACACCATGCCATATTGGTTAATAAATATAGTTATTTTGGTGTTTGAATTTGATTTTTTATACTTGAAACACAAATATATTTGATGAATTCATGCAATTCAATGCATTTGTATTAATTTTGGTATTTTTTTCTTTCTTTGTCAATATTTTATTTAAACTCAGACGTAGACATTTTTAGTATATTTAAAAATGCAATAAATAAGAATAGAATATCAAATTTAAAAACAAAAAAATTAAAATTAATTATTTTAGTATCGAATAAATAACGATTTTTCTAATCTGTATTTTTGTACATAAAACTCTTTAAAACTAAGTTCATAGAGGAATTCAAATAAAGCTGTACCACTGTCATCCTGTAACTTTCATTGCATCTAATGAAGTATGTAAGTCCCCGGATTCATCAAGAATCCAGACAAACTTCCCAAGTAGGACAGAATGTGTCCAATTCGGTTTGTTACTTTGTTAGTCACATACAGTGCAAGTTTTAATTGCAAAGCAAATTTTACAGGAGTGTTTAAAGCTTTCAGTTAATAAATGTTGTGATGTAATTATTTGTGTTGTGAATTTTACAGTTAGGCATTTCCTTTGCCAATATCATACGATAATCATTGTGTGGGAAGAACTCAGTGTCAAAACACTCTTTTCTCCACTTGAGTTGCGTGATAACTCAACTTGCATAACCAGTCTTTTATTTCAAAATGGAAAAACTTTATATGCAGGTATATCTATATATGGATATAAAATTGTCAAACTTATTCTTCTCTTAGCTCTAGCAAAATTCAGCTTTTTTTTTCCATTGTCAAATATCATACAATAATCATTTAATATGTGGGAAGAACTTAGTGACAAAACACTATTTTCTCTACTTAAATGCGTAATAACTTGTGAAACTTTGATTCGCGTAAGTAGTCTTTTATTTAAAAATCAAAAGTATTGCTTTATATATATGGAAATAAAATTGTCAAACTTTTTATTCATAGATAATAATAAGTGCGTTTACAAAAAGACATCACGGAGCAATTCAAATAAATTACCTTGTTATTTTGACACTAAATACAATATTTCACAAGCTAATGGAGTATGAAATTTGCTGATCCTTTTTTACTGAGTCCCATTTGGAAGTAGTTATAGAAAAGTTTTTTTGGTTCAAAAAGGTTATTGAAACGTAAACTTTTGTTATTGTTACTTGTTTATATGAATAATATACATTAAATATAGAATTGATATTTTTTTTTAAGTCACGCTTTATTTCGCACATGGCATGGCAGGCAGAGGGAACTGCAGGGACCATAGGCCATAACCTAGTGGGCACTCCGTTGCTTCGTTTCTGCTTTCCGCCTTTTTCGAGGCATTTCGTGATATGTGGCGAAACTCAACGCCGCGCTTTGAATAAAAGATATATATATATATATATATATATATATATATATATATATATATATATATATATATATATATATATATATATATATATATATATATATATTATATATATATATATATATATATATATATATATATATATATATATGTATATATATATATATATATATATATATATATATATATATATATATATATATATATATATATATATATATATATATATATATATATATATATATATATATATATATATATATATATATATATATATATATATATATATATATACATTAAAGATAGAATTGGTAATATTTAAATACACTTATAATATATATTTATATTATGTGTTTATATTTTTCATATTTTAGCATTTTTTAAGACTTAAGATAATTACTTACTATATTATTTTAGAATTAATATGATCTGTATTTCTGTCCGCTTGTCGGCTGTAAGCCAAGGTTCGAGTCCCGCAGGGGACTGTCGACGACAGTTCCTCTCAAGCAGACACTATAGTGCTATTTTTAAGGGGCAGGATACCCTCTTTCCTTACCAATCTGTATCGCTGTCAAGGCCAGTAGGGCATTAATAGTAGCATTAACTTCACAACTGAAAAAAATACAAAAGTGATAAAAAATATAACAAATAATTGAATATTTTTGATTGAAAGTCGTTTGTTGATATCGAAAACCAATTCCCAATTCCAATAAAAAATATGTACTTCTCGACTGACATTGCCGAGAAAAGCTTGAAAGTAGGCAAGTATGAGTTTGTCCTCTTATTTAAATACAAAGTGATTATTTTTTAACGATATATTGATTTTAGTATTGCGTTCTTTTAGTTAAGTAAAGTCGGACCAAAATGTACCATGTAAATATATAATCGAGATTTTGAACAAAAAGAGTTTAATATATGTATATGTATGAAGAAAATCTTTTTAATGTACAAAGTGTTTAAGGTACAGTGGAATAGCTGGTTGTAGGCATGATGAATGTGGGTTCACTCCTTACTCGGAGAATATGTTATTTTGAAACAAAGCGCAGCGTTGAGTGCCGGCGCTCAACACACACTTCACAGTATCTCAAATTTTTGTGAAAATTTATTGAAATCTATATTTTTATACTTATGTAAATATCAAAGGCATTAATGTTTGATTTTGCTTGCGCTCCAAACTTATTTCGAATACTTCATCTTGTGAAAAATATTTTGATAGACAGGTAGACAGACATAGAGACATATAGACAGACAAAAATAGTAAAGGATTAGAAAAAAATATATAAAAATGTTTTACAAAAATACAATGACAATAAAATCCCACAGTGATGTATACCTTTATTATTTTACCACACGAATTATGTATATAAAGATTTATATAATAAGGATCCTCGTAAATTTTCGACATGAATGAAAACAAGTCATTCGCGCCGTTATAATATTATGAAAGTAAAATTGATAGCCTCAGTGTCAAAAATATTTAGGTAATTTTCAGCCTCGAAAATTTTATATGAAAAGAATATAGTACTCGATCATATTATGGTGACAGAATTTTTTCTTCACAAAATCGATAAAAATATATTTTTACTTAACAGGAAACGGAAATCATGAGGAAATATGTATTAATATTTTTTGTTTCACATACTTATTATATTTTTGAAGATAATTCTTTAAGTTAAAAATCTTTAATACCATATATATAAAAATATAATATCTACCATAATACACTGTAAAAAACGTAATGAAAAAATTATATTATTTCGTAACAACATACGTAAAAAACTATACTAGGTACGAATAACGAATATACTAGGTAGTGAGTAATTTCTCTTCTCTTAAAACAAATTTAAATTAAATATATAGCAGAAAATCGTTATATAATAATAACAACACAAAAAGGCGAACTTTAACTTTTTTCTCTTGAGACTATTTCGATTTGTCATAAGTACATCATGGCGTTTGTGAATTTGTATTTAATAATTATTTTCATTAAATGGATCCATCGTCTTATGGGAGATAACTGTTATTGGCTTCGTTCTAACTACACAGTCCACTTAAGTTCTAAGTTATAGTATACGCTGTTGTTATCCCAAATAAATAAAAATAAATAAATAAAACATAAATAACATAAAATAAATATAATAATTCTTTTTTAGTTACACATTATGTTATACAGTGTGAAATATTTATAAATTGTATTTTTTTAAGTATTTGAACTTTTATCTTTTATAGAACACTCCATCCTTTGAACCATTTCCTAAAATTTATTTCTTCTCTAAGTGTTTAAAAATAATAATATAGTATTTTTATTAGCAAACACTATCTCTATACATTATGTATTAACGTCGAGGTAATACTGTCCGATATATTGGTTCCTTCCGTAAATAATAGATGGTGGGAATTTAATGCGATTCTTTGAGAGACTTTATGTATTTTAGAAGTGGCAATGCAATATATATATATATGGCATTGCCATTTCTAAAATACATAAGACGGAGTAAGCAGGGACTAAGTAACGGAGTGTCTTAACACTAGGTTCGTATGGTTCCTGCAGTTCCCTCTGCCTACCCTGCCATGTGCGGGATAAAGCGTGAAGCTAAAATATATATATATATATATATATATATATATATATATATATATATATATATATATATATATATATATATATATATATATATATATATATATATATATATATATATATATATATATATATATATATATATATATATATATATATATATATATATATATATATATATATATATATATACATATATATATATATATATATATATATATATATATATATATATATATATATATATATATATATATATATATATATATATATATATATATATATATATATATATATATATATATATATATATATATATATATATATATATATATATATATATATATATATATATATATATATATATATATATATATATATATATATATATATATATATATATATAGATGGTGGGAATTTAATGCGATTCTTTGAGAGACTTTATGTATTTTAGAAGTGGCAATGCAATATATATATATATGGCATTGCCATTTCTAAAATACATAAGACGGAGTAAGCAGGGACTAAGTAACGGAGTGTCTTAACACTAGGTTCGTATGGTTCCTGCAGTTCCCTCTGCCTACCCTGCCATGTGCGGGATAAAGCGTGAAGCTAAAATATATATATATATATATATATATATATATATATATATATATATATATATATATATATATATATATATATATATATATATATATATATATATATATATATATATATATATATATATATATATATATATATATTAAACGAAACTTATGATTTTCAGTCCATGGGATGCTGTAAACTATATACTAAAAGTTATTACTATATACTGTATTTCGTATAGCTTTATTTTCTTAAATTATGTTTTATAGACTCAGATTCCAGATTTCTAAGTAATTTATAAATTGGTAAATCGTGTAGTCACAAAAACGTAAAATATTTAAATATATATGGGGATTATCGTGGCGCACACAGCGTCTTTCTATAAACGATATAGTTTGTGAGATCGAAATATATATGGCGATAGTTCACCACACGCTAAACACTACCAAATAACTACCCAGCGACGCACGTGGAATAGAAACTAGATTAGAGAAAAAATACACAATGTCTTGCCTTTTAAAATAAAAAGAATTTTACCTTGCCATTTAAATTTTTTTTTATGAAATTTTTGATGAAATTTTTGATATATAAATGTTGTGTGATTTGCATTGTGTTTTACTCCTTTGGTAATTTTTTATCATGATGATGATAGATAAAGGTCATCGTTGCATGGCATCCCTAGTCTTGAGAGTGAATTATTTTCACTTCCTTCACTTTACTTTCACTTCAATTCTTCCTCTTAAATAGAATCTGGAGAGATTGTCTTTTATTGTCGTCTTATTGTCTTTTACAATGTAGAGAACGGAATATTTTGACAGCAAACTCTCTCTATTTACCATGGTCACGTGGCCTACCGACATGATGTGTAGAATAACATAATAATTCAAATATAGTTACTAAAACAAAATTCTTTAAAGCCACTTCTACTTGCATTCTAACACTATGGATCGCTGGACCATATTGCGATTTGCGTTGGCACATGTTAGCACATTCTTCAAGTGAACAAATGGCGTAGAATAAATGGCTTCCTATTGAATATCTAGAAAATTCACACTTAATAGTACAGCGTTAGATACAAACATATTGCCGGGAGTTTATTAAACTTTAATTCAATACGTCTTAGCCTTTATTTAAGATACTTCACCCAGCTTTTTATTTAAGACAGAGAGAACTTATTGCTTAGATATTTAAAGGTAATATATAATAATTATATTATAAAAAAAATATTGTTACGTAAGTAAAGATTTGTTATCGAGGACCGTAAACGAGGCGGTTTGTGGGTTCGATTCCCACTTGGGGGCGACGGATTCTTCATTTCTGTTTTCTTCGCTTATGCAAGAGCGTCGTATAAATTTGTACAGTTATATTTTATTGTAAGTACAAACTTGTACAAACTTGCTTGTACAAAAGCAGTCCATTTTTAGGGTTCTGTATTTAAAAATAAAAAAATTGTTTGTCTTTCTGCTTCTTTGTTCGTCTGTCAAGACCATTTTCTCTAAATGTTGTGGAAGAATTAAGATAAGCTTAACATCAAATATCCATGTCAATGACCTCTTGAAGTATAGCGTTTATGAATTTTTATGAAATTTGCTATGACTTCATATGAAAATCGACGCGTATTCAAAATTTATGGAGTGCTTCCCATTGACCTAGAGTTACGAAATTTCACAATAAGATAGAACTTATAAAACCAAAGCAAAATGTTGGAAAATTACAAATTGATACATACATTTCATAAAAAATCGATAATTTCAATTTATCGATTTTCATAAGTAGTTATATTCTTAGAAGAATACCCATAATCATATAATATGTACGGAACCACCATTACGCGAATGCTACTCGCACTTGACCAATATTATACTTATGTAAAATGAAAGTTGAGGACCGTCGTGGCACAGAGGCGCAAAGTCTGCCTGTAACGCGACGGTTTCTGGGTTCGATTCCCAGTCGGGGAAGATGGATTTTTCTATTTCCATTTTCTTCGCTCTGGCAAACTAGGCAAAGCGCGGCGTTGAGTTCCGCCACTCAACACGCAATGCCTCGAAAAAGGCGGAAAGTGGGGACGGAGAAAGCAGGGACTAAGCAACGGAGTGTCTTAACACTAGGTTCCCACAGTCCCTGCAGTTCCCTCTGCCTACCCTGCCATGTGCGGGATAAAGCGTGAAGCTAAAAAAAATTCATTTCCTCACTTTAGCAACGAAACAAAGCACGCCGTTAACTTCCGTCAGCCAACAAGCAATACCTCTAAAATTGTATATTTCAATTTGCCTACTCCGCTATATGCAGGGTGGCGTGAAGTTATTTATTTATTTATATATTTTCCATTTTTATACAATACTCGTGAAAATGGCTTAAATTATCTATTGTATACAATTATTTATGTAAATCTGTGATAGTGATATGCAAGTGACACTTTTACGGAAACAAGGACGCAGTAAAAGTGTTATAGGATTAAAAAAGCTTTGTAAGAACCCTTTACAATACAAGGTTCGTACGTATTTCAAATTATCGCTTATGTGTACGGAACGCTTTATTTTGAGCACTATCACGAGCTTTCGCACTTTATGTATAGTTTCATGTTTTTATCCTTATTTATATTTATTTACGAATGTGTATTTTAAATAAAAGTATACAATATATTATTTATTATTATTTTTTTACAGCACTTACTGAAATCACATGGTGTTTATTTACAATTCGTCGTTTTTGTTCTTTTATTTTTTTCTATATCCTTACTGAATTCAATTTATTTAGTTCTGAATATCGTGGTCTGATTGCTTATTCATTAAAATAATACTACCATTCTTCTTCAAAATAATAATTAAAAAATATACCAATCTGACCACGAGTACATAATGTAGATAGTAACTGTATAGACTAGAAATTAGAATTTTTATATTAACTTTCTCTTCTTTCCAGCCCAATCCTGGCGATTGCTGAAATGCACACCGTCACGAGACAGGATGGAACCTTCTACCAATGTCTTACTCAAGCTGTCACTTTCTGGCAAATCACCTTCTTCGTCATGGTCATCATTTTCCTCTACCTCTTCCCTTTAATTATACTTATTGTTTTGTATACTGTTATTGCCAAAAATTTGATATCAGCCGCCTCTAAAGTAGTTCTAAATAAAACTGTAGATCCTTATAACGCTAGAGCGAGAAAACAAGTAATTTTAATGCTTGGGACGGTTGTTTTGTGCTTCTTTCTCTGTCTAATGCCATATAGATTGCTCGCCCTATGGATCATAATCACTCCATCTGAGCTTTCTGATAATATAAGCCCGGAAAAGTGGTACAATTTGTTATATTTCTCTAGAATAATGCTGTATATAAATTCCGCTATAAATCCTATTTTATATAATTTAATGTCGTCCAAATTTCGTATAGGCTTTTGTAAAGTATGCATTTGCTATAAGAGATCTTTGGAAAAGACACAAAATCGGCGAGCTCAAAGAACTATGACGAATGGTTCAACGACAAGCAGCAGCTTATCAAGAACAACGAATAGCTTGAAGAAGCTGTTCACTCACAGAAGTAGCTTAGACAAAAGTGACACTGAATCTGAAAGCAAAGACAGTAAAGATGAACCTAATAGATTCTTCGACAGAATGTTCTCAAACAGACGATTTATAAGGCAACAATCAGCCCCAGTGTGTTCAAATCCTAAGACGAAAGTGATTAACAGGATGAGAAGTGAAGGCAGTATGCTAGAAGAGGTTCGAAACGAAAAAAAGGAGTCCAGAGGAGATATGGCCAAGTTCATCGGACATTCCACAGTTAGTACTAGAAACAGAGCGGATATTGAATTAGAACAATCTACTCGTAACTTATCGCTAAGACGTAGCGTTTTAATAAACAGTGCTAAAGCAAAAAGTATTGAGAGTGACCCTAATAAAAAATGTGTGTCGTACCAAAAGATAAAAGTGGATTGCGTTGTTGGCTTCCAAAACTCTAAAAGCGTAGATTATGATTTTCCAGAAAGCTTCGTGTGAAGTTAATTTTGTATACAGAAAAATTTATCGCGAAAAGTTTGTTCATAAAACTGAAGTATCTAACTGTAGGAAACTATTCCAACTTTGGCTTATTTTTGAAGTTTTTTGAATTGGATTCATCAGTTTTTACGTGTATACTGATTTGTATGGACTAAAATATTGGACATTTTCTCTAGATTATAAACTGGTTATACGATTTGCTTTTGTTGAAGAAAATTATATGAAGACGTAAGAAAACATAGTTTGATCTTTTATTTCATACACTATTATTTTTCTATTAATGGTACTTTAAGCAGTAATACTTCATTGATTTTAACTTTATCTTCACAGAGATTTAATTTAATATTGGAACAGTCTGTTTTCCATTTTCGACCCAATTTTCTACAAATTACGATTTTTTAAATTTACGCAAAAAGACAATTTATGAAGAAAAAAGCACTAACATTGAATGTCAATCAAAAATTAAATAATTATACAGCAAAAGTGACAGTTGTAGTTTTGATTTCTACTCGGTTATTTATTTTCCTAACTAACCTAATAAAGTAATTTAATTACCTATCAATTAATTATTTTAATTTTCAGACAAACTTGGTAAGTTGAATGTTTTTTAATTTATTTTCTAATTTCTTTTGATTACTCTATAGGTTTGGTGCTGGAAAAAGTACTGGATACATAACATAAGTTCGATTCCTATCAGTGTAAAAGCTAGACTTTGATTAAATACATACGAATATATGGTTCATAAAGAATCAATACAATTTTAAAACTAGCCAAGGTTAATAGCTATATACATTTACTATAGAGCAAAAAAGCTTGACGCTCTTTCCTGTACGAGGCAATACACACTTTCTGTTTCTCAGTCATTTGTCTCTGACATACATTTGTGAATATGAACTTATGACTAATGCATTTATAGCCATATGATGTGCCACTGCACCATATATACTCATTATAATATATGGAAATCCGCAAATAAACTTTAACATGCAGGACCGCAAGCTCGCGAACAATGAACGCCCGTTGCATTGTACATCGAGTACCGCCGATTTATAGGACATTGTGCGAAACATTATTACCCCATTATATCAGACGGTGAAGCTGTGCGGTCTGTATGTCAGTTTGCCAAAAATGCGTGAACTATAAATAAAAGCTCTGATAAATATAGAGTTATAGATTAACGTTGTTTTGAAGTATATATGAATTAAGAAACACGTTTTTAATATATATAACAGTAAAAATACGCTAAGTAGTACTACTGTAGAAGTCTTTCTTTAATTTTTTTTGGCTTTTACGAATAACAAACCCAAGGTAAATGATTACTTTATAATCAAATAGTATTTGTTTGGTAAAAAAAAAACACAATGAGCAAGAGTTCTTTCAAAAATACAGGTGATTTGTACTCAAAGGAATTATCTATTTACCTCTTGATGAACCGCTCTTAAGTAATTCAGATTCACTTGTTTTACATACATTTGCTAATACAATCGAGTTAAAAGGAAAACCTCATAAACGTTTCGATTTCTGCTTAGGAAAAATACTTTTATAGCGCACCAGTAAGTTAACTCTACAAAGGACTCGTGCGGTTCTTACTGCTTATATTTATTGTTAAATGTATAGGTCTACATGTATTAGTAATAATGTATATTTTATTAATTTATAGCTATTTGGTTATTTAAAATTTATATTAAATTATAACTATCGTCACTAAGTGATTGATAGACGAATATCAGAAATTGAAAAGAATTTCTCGTGATTTACTCTAACGGAACTGGAATAAAACTGAATTTTACAATCTAAATTGCGTGCTTTAGAGCATTGGGCATAAAGCCAAAAATATATTATATATTATTAATAATTCATAATATTTATTTTTCTATTCACAGCCCAATATTGGGAGTCGCCACCTTCACACATGAGAAATATCAGGATGGCACCGAAGTACCAGTTTGCTTGACACAAGCTGACACCTTCTGGTCAGCATTGTTCTTCATCCTCATCATCGCCGTCTTCTTCATAATACCACTTGGCGTACTTTTGGTTCTCTACAGCGTCATTGCAAAGAATCTGATGGAGAATCCGATAATAATATCACAGCATAGTAAAAACTCAAGCAACACTGGTAATGTTATAAGGTATCGTAAGCAAGTAATTCTCATGCTGGGCACAGTAGTTCTTTCGTTCTTTATTTGTCTTTTACCCTTTAAAGCCCTAACATTATGGATCATTGTATTTCCACCAGAGACAATACTGTCGTTAGGCTTAGACGGTTATTATATATTATTGTATTTTTGTAGAGTCATGCTATATCTAAATTCAGCGATAAATCCAATACTATATAACTTAATGTCATCTAAGTTTAGAGAAGGTTTTGTGAAATTGTTGCGAATTAATAAATTGATGAGATGCGGTAGGAATTTGAGAGAAAACATGCAAAGGAGGGATACTTTTAACACAACAACTTCTACTGGCTTCTCCAGCAGTCAAAACACTTCAGATTCGTTTTGGAGAAGATACAGCAACAGAGCGTCTTCTCAAAAATTCTTCATCAACCGAGATAGTAAAAAAATTAAGGAAGTAAAAGAAGTTTTTGATACAAAAGTACAGCAGGTCAAGATAGGTGAAATTATAAACGTTGAAAACACTAGGCGTAATAGTATGAAAATGATCGCTGCTTTAAATGAACTGAATGATAATTTGGGTGATATAATAAATGTTGATAACGTCAAACGTAAAAATGTTAAAGCTAATGGTACTAGTGATGTACAAGTTGATGTCCACGATAATATCGATAGTGATGTAAGCACAGAGAACAATAAACAAATACAGATATTAAATTTAGATGTTAAAACAAATAATGTATATTCTGTAACGTTAGACGTTAGTGAAAAATGCGACAGGAACAGGTTCGTTTGCGTTCCGGCGCAAGAGAATAAAAATATATTTGTATACGACTTTAAAAGTAATGAGAGTTTTGTTTAATGTAGTTTTGTACGTAAAATGGCTGCGAGCCAACTAAAGCATTTAGTTAGTGTTAAGATCGTGTATTGCAAGTTTTATATCAAATTTATTTTTTAAAATACTTTTCATATGGATCACTCAATTATGAGTTTAACATGTAGAATATATAATTTAAGCTTAAAATTTTAAACTAAAACTCTGCAATACATGCTTAGCTTACCTATGTATGTGTATATAGATGCTTTGTTTTATATGCCAATCATTATTTTATTATCTTTTTGAAAATATTTTTATATTATATAAACACTCTATCGTGCGTGACGCAAAATTAGCTTCTTTAATAAGTACTTACTGTACTTTTTTTTGTACATATATATATATATATATATATATATATATATATATATATATATATATATATATATATATATATATATATATATATATATATATATATATATATATATATATATATATATATATATATATATATATATATATATATATATATATATATATACGCCCATATATGTATACACATACATACAAACAAATATTAAACATCTATACATACATACATACATGTACAAGCTAATAATACTTAGCCGTCTCTGTACCCTGTACCTTGTAAGTTCCTATAGATTCCAATTTTATACATCGATGTAAAATTATGACAATAGCATTATAAATATAATCGTAGAACAATTTGTTATTATAACAACTAGGTTATTTTATATTAAAATATACGTTAGTACATATATTATAATAAATATTGTAATCCACACTGCCTTCTTTATGTGCTACATTTGATTGAATAAATGTTGGACATTTTTTTTGTAAATTTCATTGTTTTATTGTAATTTTTGTTAGTGTTTATGATTTGAAGAATGAGGAATGAATTATTATCATTTCCCTGTTCTGGCACAACAAAAGAAGAAGAGAATGTAGTGCTTTTAGGTACTCTCTCTAAACTCTCTCTCTATATATATAGATATTTCATTTTCACATTTATTAATTTCTCTAAACCTCGAACCTTAAAAAATATTTCATCATCTATATCGGAGACTATAATTTACAAAAGAAATATATTATCCTATGAATACTATAGCTAGAATTGGTTAGAAGTCGTAAAAGTTGTATGAAATTTTCCCACATACCCGAAATAGTCGGTACCTGTTTTCATCACTTGTATATTGAAAGCGTAATGTTTACTCTCACATAAATCTTTCATGTAAAATGAGCTATGAAGTTAGAACAAATATAAATAAACATAAGTTATTTTTGTACCAATACTTTCGTGGTATCGACTTCTAAAATATATAAAATGTTTTTTTTTTTCGTTCATTTAGTATTTCTTAGAATTATGCACTGGAGTGGAACAGATTCTGACTGTAACGATCAACAGAATGTCTCACATTGGTCTTGACAACGGGTGCCCTGTTAATTTTGTTTTACGCAGGATAAAGCGTGAAGCTTGAATAAACATTATTTACTTTATATTATTATGTATATTTTAGTATACTACAATATTATAAAGTTGCGTACTGTAGGTTCGAAACCTATTTTGAAAAAAAAATGTTGTTTAAGCGTATCTCATCAAGGCTACTTCCATCATGATGATAGTAGAAGCTCTTCAATTATAAAATGTTAAGAGGATAAACATTTCAGTCAACTTTATTGTAGCCACCCTTCCTTAGTGCTTTCGACGATTAAAAGGCTATCAGAATTAAAAGAAAATATTAGATTTCTTATTCGTCGTGGCGAAGAGGCGTAGCGTCTGCCTGTAAATGCGCGCTTGTGGGTTCGATTCCCCCTCGGGGTAGATGGATTTTTCTATTTCCATTTTCTTCACTCTAGAAACTAGACAAAGCGCAGTTGAGTTCCGCTAATCAACACGCAATGCCTCGAAAAAGGCGGAAAGTGGGGACGGAGAAAGCAGGGACTAAGCAAAGGAGTGTCTTAACACTAGGTTCTCACGGTTCCTGCAGTTCCCTCTGCCTACTCTGCCATGTGCTGGATAAAGCGTGAAGCTATTTATTAGATTTCCCAGCATCTCCGTGTCGTGTGTAAGAGATGAATAACATCTAAAGAATTTCTTTTTCAAATTTCAAATTATTTAAATTACACATCACTACAAGGTGAAGTATGTTTCGTTTCAACGTGACGTCAGGTGAGTGGTTTGGTCCATTACAAATGTATTGAAATATCAGAATATTAAAAATAAATATAAAAATCAATATGTGATAAGCAATAGAAACCTGGCTAGAGAGAGCCTTGTGTTGATAAACTTTCGAATATTATTTAAAAAGAAAGTTTGCAGAGAAATAACCTTGAAGCTGTACCTGTCTTGGAGTTGCACTTGGTAAGCTTAGTCTACACTGTTAAAGATAATTCGTGGTTTATTTCTGTAGTTAATATTTGAAAATTATTGTCTTGGGCCGTCGTCGTGCAGAAGTGTAGCATCTGCTTATAAACGTGATGGTTTGGGTTTGTGGGTTCGATTCCCGCTCGGAGGAGATGGATTTTTTCATTTCCGTTTTCTTCGCTCTGTCAACTAAGCATAAATAACGCAGCGTTGAGTTCTTCCACTCAACATGCAATGTTCAAAAAAGGTGGGGAATAAAGTGTCTCAACACTAGATTTCTACGGTTCTCTATACCTACAATTATAGTAACATAAGTAAAATTACGCAAGCAAGCCTTCCATATGAAAAAAAAAAAAAAAAATACAATTTACTTCATTATATATTATAATGTATATGTCTTTGTGTGTATATATAACATATTGTAAAATTAATATATACTAAATGAAAAAACCTAGATCACTCTAAGAACATTAAATTATACTTTTTGAGTAATAAAACATTATCATATAAATAATTATACTCAATTAAGATGTGATCTTGAACACGTTTGTTAGAGATAAAATCTTAATATTCCTTTGTAAGTAATATAGAGGTGGTAGTGGCATAGCGGCATTGCGTTCTACGCTGGTATATAAGTTCGATACCAATACATACATACAAATATGTATATCCTCACGCTTTATCCCAAGCGAGGTAGTCAGAGAGAACAGAGCGCCAAACGCTGCGGTCCCTGCATACCTCTTCCCCCTGGTCCACTGTCATTAACCTCCTCATGCAGGTTGTCCTCCTCCTCCTCTTGCATGGGAAGTGCTCGAGTGTTTTACGTGAACTTTCTCCAGTATCTTCCCTTACCTCTTTTACCATTTTACCACTTTTGCATCGTATATATTTTTACCATTCTTTCATCATTCATTCTTCGGTCCCATTTCAGGGGAGTTATATTTAACTTATTTACTTTGGTAAGACAACGTGGCGTATAGTTACGTCAATTAATTCTTACTGACTTTTTCAAAAAATATATATATGTAAATTACAAAATAAAACTGACTGTTAAATCTTACACAACAATTTGATTAACTTTCAGACATCATCACAAATTTTTGTTTAAGTCTAAATAAAAAGTGAAAGTACTTAAAGAAAATATATAAAAATTTGAACGCAGCGGGACTCTAACCCGCGCCCTCCTGCGAACCGTGCAGGCGCACTCACCACTGAGCCATGCGTTCTACATCACGCCGCGTTGAAATTCTTATATGCTTTTATACAACTTATATCGTTGTTAGCATCTCTGTAGGGAGATTTTTACAAATTTCCGCCACCCAAAGACCATTACAAAGAACAATCGTTTGGCGAGAGAGAATGCTAATTTTATATAATATTTAATAAAAATAGCATTCAGCATGCACGGTTCGCAGGAGGGCGCGGGTTCGAGTCCCGCTGCGTTCAAATTTTTATATGTTTTCTTTAAATATTTTTTCTGTCCTCAGTGTGGATTAACACTTTAAAAATCATAAAAAATAAAAGTGAAAGTGTTCAAATTTTGTATTGAAGTAAAGCATTTTAAACAGTTGGTGGAAGTTATGAATAAAAAAATAAAATAATTAAATTACTGTTTAATTACCCACATTTAACACCCTTAGATAAAATTTATAAAGAAACCAAATTAATGAATATTAAGCAATTATACAACTATACTACTTGTATTCTTATACGTAAAATCTTAGACAAAAAAATACATACAGAAATATCTTTTGAAAGCAAAGGTCAATTACACAAATATGCAACTAGACGTGCTAGCCATTTAATACTGCCTAGAACTAGAGATTTTTGAGGGAGCAAAACTTTATAACAATTTACCTAAACAAGTAAAAATTCTAAGAAATTTTTTTATGTTTAAATCTAGACTTAATAACCATATCCTGTATAAAGATTCTCTGTTAAAATAATTAATTGAAACTGTTATTATATTTATAAGTTAGATATAAGTTCTCATGTAAATGACGTTGTCGTAATGAGAATAAAGTTCTTTAAACTGATGAATCGAATATGACCATCTTAACATATATTTAATATAAATTAAGTTGGTGGTAAAAGTCTACTACAGCTAAAATTTAAACCCGCATTATCTTGGACATGTTGCTATTTTAACTTTACAGTAAAAACACTTTGATTGCTTCACAACGAAATTATTGTCATTATTCTTATATATTAATTAAAAAAGAGAATAAATAAATAAAACGAAATATTTCAGCTTAATAATGGACGTGTGCTTCATTCATATACAAAGATATTAGTTTTAAAAATAAGATGTACAACATTAATCCTATAAATCATTTGCTGGCAGACTTCATAGAGAGACGCATTACTATTGTGATTTTTTTCAGTTGAACGTTGAGTAAATCTCACAGAGGGAACATAGTGTTCAGACACTTCTTTCTCTGTTTCCCATCTTTTAATTAAATCAATCTGTAGTTCCAAGAGTGCGGCGTTGAGCTCCGTTACAATCAACAAGAACTAGTAATAATACTAAACTAGTATAATCAACTACTCTTCTTAACTTCACGCTGCCCTGTACAAGGCAGGAAAGTCAGAGAGAATCACAGTAACCATGAGAACTTAGTGTTAAGCCACTCCGTCCTGCGGAAACTACTTTTAAAATCATAATATTAAATTACTTTAAGAATAATATTTTTACATCATTTTGTATACATAGGAGATATTAATCACGTTTATTAAATGCAGTTTGGCCACGATCCGTCAACGTCGCGTCGCGTCGCCTCGTCGCGGGACAAACAACTACTGAATTACCATTTCTATTACACAAAATGTTTACTTCCTCAGTTTTATTGAGCGTTTTTGTGTTTTTCTCTTAAATTTGACTATATTAATTACACTGTATATAGGTAGCAAAAATTTTGTAATAAAGATAGTTAATAATTCATTTTGACTTACTTACTTATAAATGTAGGACAAAATCAAATATTTTGTTTTCTGTTTTAGTAGTATACCTCTCTCTTGTCTAATCTTGTTTAGGCAATTTTACCCTACAAACGAAAACCCTTTTAAATATTAAGATATTCAGCCACAAAATAGAGCGAAATGTGTAAAATGTGGGGCTGTAGTCGCGCCATATAACCGTGATGGTCGTAGGTTCTATACCCGTCTGTTGATGACTTAACTTTCAGTATTTTCATCCTAGTAACTATACCGCCACTCAACACACAATGCTTCAAAACGTAAAACGGAGAGTACTTACCTACAAAGGTTTTTTCTGCTCAAATTAAAATATATTGAATTGTTATTTAACATGTCTCTGCTTACCCTGCTATACAAAGTTGTACAGTGTTTAACCCTGTTTAAGCAAATACTGTAGTAAAAAAATATAAAACAAATGTGCTCCTCTATGATAGTCGGTAAGCGAATCATTTTAAGATTAACATCTCATTTACTATCAACTTTGTATACGATTATATAATTAATATATAATTAAATATTATTTCATTTATTTCAGTCAGTAAGGGCCTAATGTCCGAGACATTTCGTTCTCAGTTTTCAGTAAGAATTCGAGACTGTCCATAGTCACGTATCATTGTAGGTTGTTAACAACCAAACTTGCCTCGTTTTATAATAAGTAGAAATAACAGGAAAATGTACTTAACTCTAATATAAGGTGAAAGCTTTAAAATTACTGAAAAGAGCAATAATTATTTATTGGGAAATAATTATGAATAAAAAAATGGTTGCCTGTAAAATGGGTTTTACGGGCGAAAATTTTACGTGACAACGTCTTTTTCTCGGTGGAATATTTATTGATATGAATAATAATTATAATATAAATTGCACAAATTTTAACTATAGAAAATATATTTTGTTTACTAAAACATTGTACATGTGTCAAGTGATACGCGCGGCGGACCGATCATAGTTCGGTGACAGTTGACACATCGTTACGTTACCATTTTCATATTTGACTCCGAGCCGCACAACCTAATTTAAGACGTTGTCACGTCAATAAAATAACGAATAAAGCAATAAAATCGATATTATCATAGATTAATATAAATTTACATCGTGTATATGTGTGTAAACACATGTACACATGTGTGCTAGTGCGCGCGTGTGTGTGTGTATGTGTAAGTGTGTGTACTTAGATAATAATAAATTACCATAGTTATGATTATTTTAAAAAATAGACGTATATTTGAAATTTAAATAGCCATTTAATATTAAAACAAAAATTAAAATAACGAAACAAAAAAAGAATGAATAAAAACATATTTCTTTATAAGTAAATTTTTAAAGATATAAAATTATTTATACAAACTCTATTTATAGCGTCTATATTTCACAACTCAATATTTCAAAGTGGATCTTATCAGCTTTAAAGAGCTTTCAAGTACAATTATAATACATGCACGTATTATTCTAAAACAATATTTCAAGTGATAGTAATAGATACAAATCATGCGATGCACCTGTTCTAGCGTTTGAGTGTTATGCAATATGCTACTTGAAATAACATGCTGCATAATGTATGACATGCGATAGTATAATACTTTAACATATTCTTGTTTTTTTAGATTGATGTTTTATCCTGCTCATAGCAAGGTGCAGGGAACTGCAGGAACCTTGGGAACCTAGTGTCAGGACACTCCGTTCCCTGATTTCCGCCTTTCGAGGTATTGATTGTTGGACTTGTCTAGTTATCGGAATGAAGAGCATGGAAATGACATGAGTCATCCTTTTCGAGGGGGAATTGAATCCACGAAACGATCGTGTAGGATGTTGCGCCACTGCGCCACGACGGACGTTTTTTCCTGCTTTTTTTTACATTTTAACACTTTCTGTTCTTAATTTTTCCCTTAGAGACAATTTCTAAATTTTAAAATAGATAAATAATTCATTTTATTACCTTTTTTTAGGATTCCATAGAGTCAAGATCCCACTCGATATTTTCTTTGAATGTAATATGTATAAATGACCATACATGTAAAATATTTGCGGTACATAAGCTATCGCTTGTAACTATATTTATGACACATCATGTCAATGTGACGTAAGCGATGAATTAATTATTTCTAAAAATATTAAATTATATAAGCTTAATATGTAGGTCGCTTGTTACAATTTTTCTTTATAGCATCTGGGAGTGATGACATAATGGTAAAAGAGGTAGGAGATGACATAATGGTAAAAGAGGTAGGTTGATCGAGTGATGACATAATGGTAAAAGAGGTAGACCTAGGTTGACCTTCATGCTTTGTTCATATACAAAGTTATTAGTTTTTAAAATAAGATGTACATCAACATTAATCCTATAAATCATTTGCTGGCAGAATTCATAGAGAGGCGCATTACTATTGTGATTTTTTTCAGCTGAGCGCTGAGTGAATCATACAAAGGGAACATAGTGTTCAGACACTTCTTTCTCCGTTTCCCATCTTTTAATTAAATCGCTCTGTAGTTCCAAGAGTGCGGCGTTGAGCTCCGTTACAACCAACACTAAACTAAACTAAACTAAACTAACTGGAAATGTATGTAGGAGGTAAATTACAATCAACTAGGATAAAGAGCTCTGGCTGCCTCACTAGTCGGTGAAACATACTTTTGACAAAATTCCATTATGCAAATGTTTTTACTAAGAATGATCGTTTGACAAGAGAGCCCGATTCTTATTATAGATAAATACTAATTGTAAGAAAAACACTAAATTTATCAAATTATTATAATTATATACAAAAAATTTAAATTATATATTTATTTCATACAATATAACGCCTCCTTTCTAGTGCCAGTCAAAGTTTAATGACATCCCATAGTCTAACGACAGGGTACTAAGTAAAAGTTTTAACCGCATGAAATTATAAAAAGATAGTTTTATAGTACTATAGAGGGCGATAGTTGCTAAGTTGCATCGTTACCTATTGATTACGGTCTCTTCACAAGTTTTTATTGTCTGACAACTCTTTGAATGTTAATTTTTAATAATAACTGATTCCAAAATGCTACGAATAATAAATAAAAATAATATTTTTTTTTGTATTCTAGACGTTATCTTCTAAGCCGTTTACTTGTCAAGGAGTTAACGTGTTAAATTTTAACTTTCGAACTTTTTGGCGAACTATAACGTTGTATTCAATTAAAAAATTGTGATTGTTTTCTTTTAACTTCACGCCATATCCTGCGCAGAATAAAGAGGTGACAACCCTGCTCTTCTCTGCTCTCCGCCTTTCAAGGCCTTGCATGTTGAGCGCCTAGTTGCCAGACCTAAGAAAATAAAATTGTAACAATCCATCCTCCTCGAATAGGAATCGAACCCAAAAACTGTCGCTATTACAGGCAGACGCTGCGCTTTTGCACTACGATGATAGTTGTTGTTGTATTTAATTATAATATTTTTATTTTTGTTTGATATGCACTCACAACACTTTACTAGGTATAAACAATTTTCATGTTCCTTGCTTTGGTAATGAGGCAAAGCTCGGCGTTAAGTTACGCCACTCAACATGTAACACCTCGAAAGGCAGAAAATGGAGAATGGAGTGTCTTAATATTATATTTCATGAGCCTTAGGTTCACTAATCTACTCAGAGATGTTCGGGTTAAGCCTTAAAGGTAAAAAATTATCAAGCAACAATTAATATAGTCAGAGGTTGAATTTGATTTTTAGTACTTTTAACAAATATAAAAATGTGCGTATTTTTTGGCTTCACGCTTTATCCCGCACATGGCAGCTTTGGCAGGGGGAACTGCAGGAACCATACGAACCTAGTGTTAGGACACTCCGTTCCTGGTCCTTGCTTTCCGCCTGTGCGTTTTGAACCGGGGTATCTAAAAGGTTTTTACAGATTATATTCAAATTTCTTTCATTTCTCATTCTGGTAAAGCGCGGCGTTGAGTACCGCCGCTCTTCACGCAATGCCTTGAATTCCTGCAGAAAGTAGAGAGTACATTTCCTGTTATGTGATTTTTTTTTTATGTTAAAAAAAGAAAAACACATTTTTTCTCCAATCTCATCATCGTCAGTTTAAAATTAGCTCGGTCGTAAATAATATTGTCGCTAACGATGGTTATTTATGGCGAGGACTGATTCCGTGTACGCTATTTGTTATATGATTAAGTGGATATATAAATTGTGGATAGCTAATTTTATACGAGTCACATGTTTAACTGACAATGCAAGAAGTGAGTGTGTGTTTATTTTTAACAAATTTCGAATTGTATAAGGATTTTCAAGCAAGTTTAAAATACTTTTTAGTAATATTTTCGAATCGTTTTGTTTAGGCGGAGATTAACGTCGCTCTTTATTATACCCGAGGGAATGTGCTATAATGCTTATCATAAATCCTCATAAATCGTTTTCTAATTAAAATACGAGTAAAAAATTAAATCAATACATATTTTTTTTTATATATTATATTTATACAAGAAAAAAAATAAAAAATGCCTCAAAATAAATAACTCTACGGTGAAGAAAAACTCAAATTAAAAAAAAAAACACTACTGATTTCTCTATTTTTCAAACATTTTGACTTGAAATCCCCGCCCTACTTTATTGAGAAAGTTACTACAATATTTTAAAATTAGAACTAAAAACTACTCGTCTAAGTAAGCTATAAGGCTGCCTGTTGTAGTTTTTAATACTAAAAGCAATATCATAGTATCTTAGGCTTATAAGCTTATATATAGTATCTTAACCCTCTCGAATTAAGTATAATTTCTGGAAAAATATTGTACAGCGTTGAGTTGCGCCACTCTACCTCCAATATTCTAATTGCAGTGGAAAACAGAGAACAGTATGTCTTAAGACCATGTTCTATCAACCTTTTTCCAACGATTCATCGCACCTTTTGCCATCTACCAATCATAATAAGCTGCACAAAATGGTGCTTGTCACGTTTCAAGCTATGCCTAAGGATTCTATTTTGATTTTTTAAAGATTTACATAGTTTTTGGGATTATATTTATGTTTTTTTATATATTATAAAATATTATAAAATGGCAAACTAACAGAAGGGCCACTTGATGTTAATTGGACAATCTTGCCCTTAAACATCTACAACTTGGCTGGGTGTGGATGCGTTACCAACAAAATATTCAGACTTAAACCCCCTTTATCGGCTTCCGAAACTCTCATTCACCTGATGGAACACAGCAGTATTGATGTGTAGCTGTGTCACGACGGTATTCTGTGTAAGCGTGGTAATTACCCGGTTCGAGCCTGGCCCTTTTGAGCTACTGGTGTTGGTGTAGCTTAACTCTACCAATTCTGAGGTTTTTAAATCCTCAGTAATTATGCATTTTGGGATGTCTTGAGGTATAAAAAGGTACACTTTATTTTTATAACAAAAAAGTCTTATTCTAAACACATAAATAAATCAATAATTTTCTTTCAAATAATTTTTCCACTATAAATAAAAGCGGGTTATTTTAAATCATGTTTACGACCGCGTATAACATATGTATTGTAGAACTACAAAAGAATACCGAAGCCATTTAAATATTACAAACGAAGTATAGGTGAAATAACTTGTTAACTCGATGACATCCTGTTATTTCAATCATTTAATTTATGTGACAATTTGTAATATTTATTATTTCATATTTTTATTTTAATGTGGTTTAAATTTAAAATTGTCGTTTAGAAAATTAAAATATTTCAACGTAAATCAAAAATAATAGAAAAATATGAGCTATGGCTAGTGTTTCTTTATAAATTTTATTTTTGAGGGTCGTGGGTTTGATATCCATTGGAGGTATAAATAATTTTCCCGCTCTAGTTATTGTCGCTTTCCCTTAATAGCGAATATTTTGAATTCAATTAAGAAATTTCTTGTGAATTAAGTTGTGTCTACCTATTCTGGTACAGCGTGAAAAACAAGTGTGAAATTCACAGTATCAGTAAGTTAAATTAAACAGCTAAATATATTAATTTTATTAAAAGTATTATATTTTACTTTATAATTTGTATTCTGTTATAATGCTTAAACTTGTTTTAATATCTTAAAACTATTTTGAAGAAAACTACTTAGAGATCGTATGACTTCGGCCGATAAATTTTAGCCGGACAATGTATCTTAACGCCGCTAGTCTTTATTATATTATATATTTTTTTAGCTGCACGCTTCATTCTGCTCATAGCAGTGTAGATAGAGGGAACCGCAGGAGCCGTGGGAACCTAGTGTTAAGACACTCCGTATCGCGCTTTCGATCTTTCAAGTGATGTGATGACAATGAGTGTTGAGTGGAGGAACTCAACGCTGTATTTTACCTAGTTGCCAGGCCTAAGATATTAGAAATGAAAAATTTCATCTCCTCCAGTGAGAATCGAACTCACAGCCGTCCCGCTTACAGGCAGGTACTGTGCTAATGCGGCATGATGGTCAACATTTGTGGTCAACATGTTATGAGATAGTTAAAAAAGATATTTTATATATAAGTACTCCACTAAAAATCAAAATCACAAACTTTGTATATAATTAACATACCGCTGAGAGCACCAACATAACGTCAATATTGAGATCAATAAAATATATGGAGAAAAAGTTATAAATTATATTTTTATATCTCAATTTGTCATTAAATAAAATCATTATTATTTTGTATACTTCACCGTTACGTAAAAAAGTTTATTTTGCTATAAACCTTATTTTTTTAGTTATTTATTAGCCGTAAAGTCAAAAAGAGTTTTTCTCTTTAATATTACTTTGAAACAATTGTATTCTTTTAGTTTACGAATAATGTTGAATGTTCCGTACTTATATTGAAACCCTTTTTAGTGATCCTATTATTTTTTTAATGATAATATAGAACTTACAGTTCAGTAAGAAACAAATATTCCTAAAAGTCATACCGTCAAATTTAACAAGTATTTCGCTTACTAACGAACTGAGCGAGAGGTATAACAGCGAAATCTCTCTATAGTTTTCTAAAAGACCTCGGCCTGTCTAAGGCCGGCAATACATTTCTAGAAAGTACTTCGAAAGCGACACTTCCGCTCTGGCCCGCACTCTATGGATTGCTAAGCATCATATGATGAGGGTTCCTCCCAAGATGAGTGTTCGAGTGTCCTAATAGAAGTTATCACCGCCACCAATGACTCCGAGTAACCAAAGATGCTTGAGGTTAGTTTCCGTCCTGCAAGATGCAATTTCTTTCAATGTTATATATCGCTTCTATATATGAAAAAGGAAACTCATTACAAGAATAAATACGTTCGCACTTGACGTATACCATAATAACTTTTGCGTTTAACACAGTCAAGGAGTTTAGAACACTCTTTGAATATAAATTACCCCTAAATAGTTTACTGAGATGATAAGAAATTTCCCAAAATTGTAAAAAGCTACAGTAATTATTTTGAAACATCAAAGTACAGTTTAAAATGTAGAATAAGTTCAAAATGAGCTCACAAAATGTAGCCACAAAAGCAATTGTGTTATATTTTATTTATTTTTCTGTATATTTTTGTTAACGCTCCACTTTTTTCTATGTATGGAATATATGCAATATGCTATATAGTAAGATCTTAAATTTTTACAATAACTTACGGGTAATACTGAAGTTTAAGTAGACGAATAAGCCAACAGAAGAAACACTAAGCAATCTGCAATTCGTGAATAACTTCAAACAAGCTATTCGTAGACTATTTTTGAGTTTATCAATAAAGTGAACCAATTCTTGAGACAAGTTAAATATAATATACTTTTGCAGCTTGCAAGCTTGATTTTGACTGAGGCTTTGATCTTACATTGATCAAACAAATAGAAGCATAGGTGTTAAGTTGAAGGAGCACATCTCAGGTGTGAAAGACCCAGAAAAACACTGTTGGTAGCTTTCTACTCCATGGGATCCACTTATAAAGAATTTAAAATCCTAGACTTCAAAAAGCAGGCTACAGTAAGCTAAGTCTGCAGGAATCAAAGAACAACTGTACGCGAGGCAACTCTGAAACCGTTGGCAGTGGTTTGATATAATAATTAAGTCAAGTGATAGACGAATGCCAAAAGTGAGATAAGTAGATTAAAGAATCTACCTGTGACCAATGACTACTGCAAACTCCCGTCCAATCCAGTCCAGTCTTCACGGACCCATAAATATTTATTACATATATACCATACAATTATTAAGATACTATCTTTTATAATCGTGGGGAAGAGCCTAGAAAACGCAGCGTTAAGTCCCACCAAAATGAAAAATAAAACCTTTCAGTCAAAAATACGATTGCTTAAAAAGCGAGTGTGGTACGAATGATGGCCACATTGTTAAGGTAGAAGGTTAATAAGGTAGGTAAGTACGTAGTAGGTGAAGGCGGTAGGTTTGATAAGTAAACTAGGTAGCTATGTAAGTGTGGCTACTACTCTCTTACTAGACTAACTAATAATTAGTGCATGACTTGTTGCCTTGACGTCCATAATTAAAAAAATCCTATTTGGATTTGGACTGCATAGATACTGTCGTGGCTGGCTTATGGGTTCGATTACCACTCGGGGAAGATGGATTTTCCTATTTACATTTTCTTCGCTCTGGTAACTAGGTAAAGCGAGGCGTTGAGTTCCGCTACATATTATGACACAAATTAAAATATCATCCCCACCATCTGGACACGTGGAAATCTACTACCGTGCGGTTCCGTAGGAGCTTTTTTCCACGTACCACACTACAGTGTAGAATAGCCTACCTGCGGCAGTGTTTATTTATTTATTAGATCACCAACAAAATACACACTAAAAAGAATCCAGATACATGAATAAATAATAAGACCAGTGGTATCTTACTTATAGGTGATAACAGCATGCACAAAATAAAAGTTAAGCGACAACAAAAGGAAGGTAATAAATGCTAATTAAAAGACTATTACAAAACAACAATAAATAAAAATAAAGATAAGAACATAATTAAACTATCTATCTTTTTTCTTTTCTTTTTTTCAATTTTTGTTTCCAGATCGATGCAACATGGGTGCCTCCAATGAGCGCATCTACCTCCACCGTAAAGGCAGGCAACGCTCTTGTAACATCTCTGCTGTTACACAGGGTCGCGAGCGTCGGTGATCACTTACCATCAGGTGACCCGACCGCTCGTTTACCTTATTCTTCCCATAAAAAAAAATTCAACATGCAATGCCGAGACAAAGCAACAAAGTGTCTTAACGTTCTTGAACAAGAGCATCCTAGTGTAGGTTGCTCTTGCGCCTGTATTTCCCTCTACCTACCTTGCCACGTGCGGGATAAAGCGTGAAACTATTATAATAATAATATTTATATCTAACAACACTCTAATATTACATTATACAAAAGGACAACATGATCCCTAGTTTGAAATACAAAGTTAACAAGACCTTTTGAATCGATTTAACATTTTGTATAAATAAAAGTACGGGAAGGCAACGGGAAGTTGTCTGCTTAGAATTCATTTTAACAATGAGCTGATAAGTTTTACAATTTCTTTGCAATTTTATTTTTCAAGAGAAAGGCCATCATATCCATCCATCATTTTTCAACACAAATTGAGTAGCGGAACTCAACGCCGCGCTTTATCTGCTAGAGCGGAATATGGAAATAATTTACTACACCAATTCCGTATGGGGCGCCAAACTAGAACTTGCGTCATTAAAGTTAAGCAAATGACAGTAATTTATACTGTACTACTTGATAAATTACAAATTATTTTGACAGATTGATTCTGTATTTCCTCGTTCTATGAAAAAAACAAAATGCGGCGTTGACTTCCGCCCATTAACACGTGTCAAAATTGGGCGGAAAGTGGTCAATAAAATGTCTTAACAATAACTTTTCCCTGCATACCCTGCTAAATGAGGGTAAAAGTGTAAAAATATCATTTGATAAAAGTTACATGTATATATGTACATTGCCTTATTGCTCACATTTGATAACCCTTCTAAAGTAAGTTAAGAGTTAAAACTACGTGCCGTTAACAAGTTCTTACTCCCGTAAATTGAGTGTGGGGGGAATATAAATATGTTAGCGCTATGGGACAGCGTCTGAAGGCCACTGCAACAGTTGTTGGTTCGATTCCCATTGGGACGATTGAAATATTTGGATTAATTTCAACGAAAGAAAACGGAGATTGGAGAGATTTTGTAGGTGATTCTCTACAATTATCTCAACATACCTCAATGGAAAAAAAGGCTCTTGACGGTAATCTTTAAATATTTAATTCTTCACGTATTGTTTGTTTCATAAAATAGGCTGAATCCTATTTATTTACACTGTTTATAAAAAATCTAATTTTCTTTGTATATTTTTATGAAAATCTATATAAACCGGAAAAGTAAAAAGCCTATAAATATATAGGAAGCTTGCAGATGAGTACTAAACCTCTAAGAACTTAAATGAAGTAATCAGACGCGGTGTGCCACATTTGGTGTGATAAAAAATAAACTTGGACTATTTACTACCGTAATCTGTTGGATGTTCAAAAACATCACAACAATGTAATTTGATATTATATTTACTGCTTCATTCTTATAATATATTAACTGAACTTCCTTAAAAAGCTTTAACGATGTTAGTAAGCTTATTCTTCTAAGAGCAATAAGTATGCTATAACGTGGCAGAGTCAATTTGTTGTAAATTTAGAATTTCCTACAAATATTGGACTTCTAAGCTGAAAAACTGTATTAACGTATTTAAAACTCGCCATATTTGTAATATTTCACGTCATACCTCTAGAATAAGTAAAGAAAGGAGAAATTAGTGCTTCTACACCATATTCTCTACGTCTTTGGCACAATTTGACATAGATGCATAAAAAAATTTAAGTTTAATTAAATTAAAATTTACCTTTAATTAATTTCTTTCTTTGTTTTTGTTTTTTAGCTTCACGCTTTATCCCGCATATTGCAGGGTAGGCAGAGGGAACTGCAGGAACCACTTGAACCTAGTGTTAAGACACTCCGTTGCTTAATTCCTGCTTTCCGCCTTTTTCGAGGCATTGCATGGTGAGTGGCGGAACTCAACGCCATGCTTTGCCTAGTTGACAGAGCGAAGAAAATGAAAATAGAAAAATCCATCTTCCCTGAGTGGGAATCGAACCCTCAAACCGTCGCGTTTACAGGCAGACGTTTACGCCTCTGCGCCACGACGGTCCTCTAAGTTTTCTAATTTCTTTCTCTTTTTTTAATTTCAAGCTTTATTCCGTTTATAGCAGAGTAGGCAGAGGGAGCCACAGGAACTTTGTTACCTAGTGTAAAGATATTCTGTTCCTTGCTTTCCGAGTTTTCGAGACATGACTTGTTGAGTGGTGCAACTCAACACCGCAATTGCTTGGTTACCAAAACATAGAAAATGGAAAACGAAAAATTTATTTTTACAGGCAGACGCTGCACCTATGCGTCACGTCATCGATTTCCTTAAGCTTTCAAATATGAGTTTTATTTGTTACTGGTTACAATACTAATTGGATGTCTTTTTCGTCGCTTTACAATATATTTATTTAAAATCCAGTGGAAAGCTGGCATTAGATAATACTATATATTTTTTACTTCCCGGTCAAGGCGCCGCTGATCGTATGGATTTATTATATCATAAATGTATTTTGAGTTTATGAACTTTCAGTATCAAGATGGTAAATGGCTTGGAGTTTATGGGGCGCTTCATGATATTGACGAGTTAAAAATGCAATTTAATTTGTTTCGTATATAAATGTAGTTATGCGCCTGACCGCGGCTTCGTCCGGTTCACAAGTTAACTGCGAATTCTAAAACTATGTGTTTGAATTTAGAATATGGTTACATACTATTACGCCAATAGCCAGGTAAACTTAAACCACTTAAAGATAATGGACCATGTCGGGTAGCGTAACTTAACACCGTGTTTGGCCTAAATATACAGACTTAACGTATCGTTATACTATTAAGTTGGACATTTAAACTACTCCTCAATAATTATTTCACTAGCATAATTGAACAGATTATCGCTAATCATGTTCATACTAGCTTTTACATTTTTATCTCTATTAAGTATTTAAATAAAATAACTAAGAGACTCGTTATAAATGTTTGTAATTGTTGGCTTCATTTAAAGTGGGTTACATCGAAAAGATTAATACGATGCAATATAACTTATAGCCTACTTCAATAAGTTACGAGAACGTTCAAATGAACTAATGAACGAACGAACGAACGAATGAACATTTCAGTTCAATATTAGTATATATGTAATCTGTTAATAAAATATATAATCTGTGAAATGTAGTGTTTTCATGTAAAACTATACAAATACAATTTACAGTATTAACCGACTTCATATTATGTGTGATTTCAAATTACAAAGAAAGTAAAATATAAGTATTTGCGATTTACGATCCTAAGAAGATAAAACGTTTAATCAAAATTATGGATTATCCACCTCGAGCGTCGTAAATGAACGTCAATCTTGGATGATCGCGATCTTCGAGAATCAAAGTCACCTCGTAAACTAGACAGTGTTGGACAAATACAATTTAAATACTATTTTTCTCTCCTTTTATTTAAGTATTAATTTATATACATTTTTTTTTCATATATATTATTTATATAATGTTTCAATATTTCTAATTATTAATTTTTAGTTTACTAGATTTTTCTGTTATTTAATTATACATATTAATGACTTATCATTACCCCTTAAATTATATTATAATTTGAAGCATTGAGTTATTAATAGACTTTAGACATTAACTTAAAAAAGAATCATAAAGTTTAATCTTAAGCAATACATTACCGGGCATTCTGTTTAAATAGTAATGATAAAATTATGGAAACAATTAAACGTAATGGGATGGAAAAAACAATTTAACGTAATGGGATTCGAACCTGCGCTATGGACACCTTTTAATATATGTACGTTTTACAGGAAGTAAATACCACATACAAAATTGTATATTATTCCATATTGAGTAGATTTATATTATAAAAGCTGAAATCAAGATATAAGTCCGACTTTAAATAAACTTTTAAAAATGAGATTCCCATACAAAAGTATTCAAGTGTCATCATTCTAACGAATATATAGCCAGTGCAAAAGCAGAGTATCACTTAATTCAATCTATCAACCCAGCATAGAACGTAAATAAAAAATCTGTCCTACAATCTCCTAAAATTGGATAGAGCGTCACTGGCCCATCTCTAAGCCGAAATCATTCAGGACACCTGACTGTACTAAAATACTCGCAACGTATAAAATCACACGTATGTTCGTAATTGTCTATGGATATATATATATATATATATATATATATATATATATATATATATATATATATATATATATATATATATATATATATATATATATATATATATATATATATATATATATATATATATATATATATATATATATATATATATATATATATATATATATATATTATATGAATAATAAGGACCGTTGCGGCGCAGACGCCTGCAAACGAAACGGTTTATGGGTTTGATTCACACTCAGCGAGGTTGAGTTATTTCATTTTCGTTTTCTTTGCTTTGTTTGAAAGGTGGAAATCGCAGAACGGAGTGTCTTAACACTTGGTTTATACGGTTTCCTCTAATTATCTTGCTATAAAGGGGATACAGCGTGAAGCTAAAATTGTAACGAACATAATTATAAAACATGTTAAACTTGAATTTCTTGCCGGCTCTTCTCAACAGAACCTGCCTTCCGTGTCGGTGGTACTTTCTGTAGGACTGACACTATTGACATTTTGATATATTTTGACGATTCAAGTGTTGTAAATCACTGTTTAAACAATAAATATTTTGATTTCATACGTTAAAAAAAATTTATTACTAAGAAAAATAATTTATAGACTATGAACAGCTACGTAGTGTTTTGACGTATACAAATACAGATAAATAATAAAACTTTTTATGAAAGTTCACATGTTACTATAACTGCGGCGATACAAGGAAACATAATTTATTCTTTTTAATATTCATGCCAAAAAGTTAATCATGGCATAAAAAAGAAATGGGATGAATTTTAATACTTTTTTTTAATTTATGTTTTCGTAACAACAGTAAAACGTTTATCGGAAGCAATCTCTCATATGTTAAATATTGTCTTATTTTTGTATAGAAATCTACGACATTTTTTTTCTTTTTTAATGCAAAGAGGTCGGACGTAGGCAGAATAACGATGACACAAAGTTATCTAATAATAAAAAAATAAGTAAAGAATGGGGCAAAAATGCGTGCCAATAAAAATATATTGGACTAAGTTTAAGAGGGTTGGCGAAAGCTAATAGATTGTTCTAGAATTTTTGTCGGGACTCCTTTTTACTTTGATTTTAATAAAGATGAAAAATATTTTTGTAAAGAAGTAATTTTAATTAATATACTTTATTATTTTAATTAATTTTGTTATGTTCCTCTATAATGTTATGTATAAAATCGTTTAATAATTAAATATTAATTCAACTGTCCAATATCGTCGGGGAGTTGGTACAAATTCAGCCAGTTGATTTTTTTTTTGCTAATTAGTGGAAATCTAAGTGTACTCCATTTTTCACTTTCCATCTCAAGTTACTGTAGGCCACATGGCGGAAGTAAACGCTGTGCTTTATGAACAGCATTTATAATAATAAAATAATTCACTTCTCCGAATAGGGATTAAATTCAAAATAATTGAGCTCACAGCCAGATGCATTTTGCAATTTTTTGTATGTGTAATATTCCCCTAGTTCCTTAAAGTATCAGGACGATCTTCTAAATAAAAAAAAAATCATTTTAAATTACTTTATATAATGTTGCCAACATAAAAGATTTAAAAATTATCACAATTACTGTAAATTTTTAAATATTACATAGCATAGTACTAAAACTATAAACTATTTTAAATCACATAATTCAATGTTGCAAGATACAGAAATGGCGCTATTAATTAAATCGCTAGAGAAACTAAATGATAAACGTTCCTCGCTGTTTAAATTTAGTTGCACTTTATACACAAATAATCGTAACACATTACGTGAGTGTACACTGGAAAATTCAGGCGCCGCGTATATAAACAAAATGTTTGGTACAAGTCATAGGGTTAGCGGAAGGTATTTTTTTCATCTACATTCTTTATTCCATATTTAGGGCGGTAGACGTAAAAAATCTAGTGATAAATCACTCCGCAGTTCATTTTTCGTGTAAATTCTGGATGTTACAAGTTAAATGTAGAAACTTGACACTGTAATATGTAATAATTTATTTACCATTCCATATATTAATATGAAAAAAAAAGACTTATTAGATTTATTACTCTGTGGTTATCTATTATATCGATCTTTCTATTTATAATATTGTTATTGTTTCTAAAGGCTAACTAATTTTGAGACTCGCTAAAACTACTTTTTCAAATACTACTCTGTGTAAATATGGAGATATTTTGTTTTAAGTACTTATTTATTTAACTATAATAATGATAAAAGAAACTTTGCTTATGTGCAAATATCTATAAGCTTAATTGTGCAAAAATTAGTTTTAAAATGAAGAAACAAAAAGTCACGTATTAAAGTATGTAAAGAGTATCCCCCTTTTTTCAACTGCTACACAAATTCGATGGGCCTTATAGCTAAAGTAAGCAGGTATATTTGTTAAACGATCCGTGACATCACACACATATCCAGGATACACGTGTATCTCACAATAGTATTTTGATTTTTTTAATTCCATTACATTAACAGCTCATTTAATTAAATACGACCACAACCCATATGATTAGTTATTATTTTGATAATAAATGGAAAAAGAAATAAAAATCTTTTATTCTCAAGCAACATCAACTCATATGTTTTGGTACAAGAAAGCACGACACCTAATTCTACCGTTCAATGAGCAATTACTTCAATTCGACTAAACGACGAACGTAGTGTCTTAATATTACATTCTCAAAACATAAAGATAAAGTAATAATAATAAAAAAACTTTTGTTAATTTTTCGCATTCTCTTATCACTTGCACTCTAACAACTGACGACATTTACAATGTAAACATTTATAAAAGTATATTTTCGTCGTACAAATGCAGTGTTATGCGTATTGCATGCACAATTATACGCAAACAATACAAATATATTTGAAATGACTTTTATTAACCAACATGCGAAAAGGGGAATTTAAATAATATTTACGCCATTGTGACTCAGTGGGGCAATGTATGTAATGTACAATAAGTGAATGCTATTAGTTTTTTTCCAGTCATTCTTATTTTCAAATCTGCCTTCTGGTGGGTAAAACGCGGAGTAGGAATTTTGGAAAGGAACATAATTTATTTATCCTAGATTTGATTCTAGACTGGAGTTAATCAGTTTTGCAACCAGTTCCGCTCCAGTTACGTGTACTACCTTTATTGTATTTTAACATCGGTATTTTATTTAAAAGCACATGAGGAGTTTCTGTCACCATTTCTTCTTCTCCATAACAAAGCACCTTTGAGAAATGGTAGTAGATAAAAAATTGACGTGCATAAATGTCTGTGATACCTACATAAATAAATGATTTTTGATTTTGTAGATTCCCTGCCATTAGAGTAGGTTCTAGGGCGCGCTATATCTCAAAATTGGTAGGTAACAGTAGTAAACGGAGGATCCTAACACTAATTAATCTCTCCATGCCTAGCTACTTATTAGGTGTAAGTAAAATATACGTAGAATTACGTCAGATAAATATTTAGAATACGTGGGTAGAGTCTCAATAAAAATATATTTCAAATGTCAGCATTTTTCCGAAATTAATTTCGAATCTCTATCATCATATTCAATAATCTCCGTTCTCCACTTTCTCCGTAATCGAAGATACTTAATGGTGGAAATAAGAAAAAATAATTCCATAAAATGGGAACAGAATTTAGATCATTGAGGTAACTAATATTTCACTGCGCCATTTATAATTTGTAATATGTAATAATAAAGTTTCCGTAAAAGATCAATAAAAATATTACCATACCATCGGTGAACCATCTACGTATTAAATGACATACGCTAATGGTGATATCTGGAATATAGTAGTCTTCTTTCTATGAAAAATTTCATTATTTTTGTTTTATTTCAATAATATTTTATTTATTTAATTTGACGGTTGTTTGGTTGTACGAAAAGGTATAAAATAAAGGATAAAGGTTGGTTGTAAGAAAAATTAGCTAGCAGCTAATGAAATGTTTAACGTTTTAATTACTTATAAATTCTGTTTTTTCTCTGTCTATCGAAATGATTTACCGAAATGACTATAAAATATTGTTTTATAGCTTCACGCTTTATCCCTCATATTGCAGGGTAGGCAGAGAAAACTGCAGGAACCATATGAATCTAGTGTTAAGACACTCCGTTGCTTAGTCCCTGCTTTCTCCGTCCCCGCTTTCCGCCTTTTTCGAGGCATTGCGTGTTGAATGGCGGAACTCAGCACCGCGCTTTGCCTAGTTTGCCAGAGCGAAGAAAATGGAAATAGAAAAATCCATCTTCCCCGATTGGGGATCGATCATCGATCCCAGAAACCAGAAGCGTTATAGGCAGACGTTACGCCTCTGCGCCACGATGGTCCTCATATTCAATAGTATATATATATATATAACTTCTAAACACTCATTTAGACTTAAAAAAGCTTTAACTGTAATAATTCACGCTAACACGCTTTATCCCGCATATAGCTTTATAAAGAAAATATTTTTGACACAAAAACGTCTTTTTTCAGCCGTCTCATTTCAGTCTAAATTTTTACACACAGTTTTAAGTGGCGGAACTCAACGCCATGTCTTAACTTATTATTATTATTATTTTTTTTTTTATCCCGCACTAGGCAGGGTAGGCAGTACCCTAACCTAGTGTTATGACACTCCGTTGCTCAGTCCCTGCTTTTATCCGTTTTCGAGGCATTGCGTGTTGAGTGGCGGAACTCAACACCGCGGTTTGCCTATTTTACCAGAGCGAAGAAAATGGAAATAGAAAAATCCATCTTCCTCGACTGGGGATCGAACTCAGAAACCGTCGCGTTACAGGCAGACGTTACCCCTCTGCGCCACGACGGTCCTTATATTCACTTGAATATACACATATAACTTCTAAACACTCATTTAGACTTAAAAAAGCTTTAGCTTCACGCTTTATCGGGCACATGGGAGGATAGGCAGAGGGAACTGCAGGAACCATAAGAACGTAGTGTTAAGACACTCCGTTACTTAGTCCCTGCTTACTCCCTCCCTACTTAAAAAATCTTTAACTCTAATAATTCACGTTAACACGCTTTATCCCGCATATAGCTTTATAAAGAAAATATTTTTGACACAAAAACGTCTTTTTTCAGCCGTCTCATTTCAGTCTAAATTTTTACACACAGTTTTAAGTGGCGGAAATCAACGTTAAGTCTTAATGTATTATTATACTAATTCAAATTTCGATCGAACTCCAAACTACATTTATAGACAGAATCAATTTCTAGAAAATAAATAATAAAAAGATATAAAAAAACATCACTGCGGTAATGCCAGTTATAATTAGAGTGTGATCGACTTCACTATAATAGGATTTAGCTACTTAGGACGGCCAATTTATAAGAGATTTATTTGTTTTATATTGACAAAGAATTGATACTTTAGGCATTTTTTTTTCAACTGTTTTAAGTAATATAGGTTTAGTTTACTGAAAGAGCTGTATAACAATTTATACAACACTACATATATAACTTTCGTTTCACGCAGTACCGCGTAAATAATGTGCCTCGAATGGGAATCGAAACCACTACCGTCGCCACAATGATTCCAACATTTTTTATTTATGTATATTGTATAAGTCATACTTTATTTTTTCGTTAGCTCTTAGCCCATCGTTAACTCTTGTGAATTTTAAAAAATTTAATTCAAAAATTATATAAATCAAGGACCAAATCATCCAAACCATCTAAAAGCCAAATTTCGAATAGTATTTTTAACATAATTTTTTTTATGTATCAATCAGCCATTCAGTAACGAAAGAGTTTTTATTTTAACGAAATTTAAGAATTTGTGATAAATTGCCAAATTAGCGTATTTAGTATGTATAATATTTTTAATCTAGGAATTAAACCTAGAGTTCATACATATATAAAGTTATACATCGCTTACTAAAAAGAACTCACTCCTTTCATCTTATTCACAATTAACGGAAATTTTAAATGAAACTCTTTTACCATATTGGTTTGAAAGACTTCAATATAACGTAGTCACGATTAAACTCTATCTAAGGTGAGAGAATTTTATATATAGTTCCTTAACAAAAAAAATAAAGGCAATCAACCCCCTATTTATCTACCCTTAAGGGATCAACTTAGGATTCATTAAAAAAATCAATTGGTTCACATTATAAAAATTAACATTCATTTTTGTTGGCAACATTATGATAAAGTGATGATAGTTTTCTAGTTAAACAAATTGCTGTAAATATTTACCACTATCACGTACAGTACTCGTACTTGATTGAAGTCAGCCAGCATCAATCATCCATCAATCACACGCTCGCTTCGGTTTTGCGGAAGATATTTTAATGTAACGAGAATGTAAGTGAAGAATAATAGTGTACAAGCTGTATTGAATTGTAGAGATTTTAAGCTTCAAATGATAGTTGCAAGCTGTTAGCTTTTTTATATTGTTAAATAAAGATATATTATTTTGTTTGCTTTTTTATAAAATGTGATTGGAAGAGCTTGAAGACAAGTATAAGTTATAAATATAGTAAGTTATAAATAATTAACTTATTATAAATACTTTTGTTTGCCACTCAAATTTGGAGACATTGTGTTCTAGAAGCGAAACTTAACGCTGCGGTTTGTCTTGTTACCAGAGCGAAAAAATCTACAAATAATGTTTCCCCAAGTGGAAATCGAACCCACAACCTTTACACTGATATAATACGTGACACTTTACACTGGTATTGTAGAGATTGTGTGTGCTGGTTATGTGGCGGAAATCAAATGAAAATTTTAACCAAAAATTCATAGCGTCAAAAAAATCACATTATGAAAATTCATTACATTAATATGTTACTTAAATATAGTAAAAGTATTGAAAATATATAAATATTTAAATTTTTTTTAAGAACACAATCAATTCTAAGGATTTATAAATCGAAATATTAAACCTTAAAATGTTAGATTTAATTTATTTATTTTTATTTCATTCTCACACAACTATTTAATGAAAAAGCTTTTCTGTATTAAAAGCTTTTTATTCAGTTTAATTGCTCATAGGAGCATAGCACCTAAAGCAGCCACTGAAGTTGTTAAGCAAAGTTGCAAGCATTTTAAAGCTTGTTAACTTACTTAACTTTAGTTTATAAGTAGTTCCGGATAAGTTTATTGAGTGCTTAGATTTGGAAGTTATTCAAAAGGTGCAAGTTTGTTTCAGCTATTTTATTTAAAGAACCTAGTGTCAAGACACTCTCTTTTTACATTTCCAATCGTGTGGCGAAACGGAATGATGTGACATGTACTAACAGAGAAACTATTGCATATGTTTTTTTACAAATTCAACAAATTATTATATTTTTTTAATTAACTTTTCATAACCAAATTAGACACACAAGTTTTGAACAAAGTTTTCAGAAAATTAATAAGCGTACATGTAAACGTTATGTAGACGTAAACGTAACGAGGGAATGACAATGACTCGTTTCTCTGAAGAGGAAAGATCCAATTTCACTCTTTGCTCCACTAGTGACTCCTTTCTCCGCCTTTTGCTAGGATCTCAGTCACTGGACAGCGAATCTTAACTTTACACTAATACTTAAAAGAATCCAATGATGCGAAAAAACAAATACTAATATTCAACATACAAACATATGTAATATATGTTTTAGAATAATTAGAATCTATACCAGGTCATAAATAATTAACTAAATGTAATTAAATCTAATATAAATAAAAAAAAATAAAAAAGAAATTCAATATGTAAAGACTATTTAATGAATTAATTCTTAAATGGCGCCAACATACTTACAAGCAGTAAACTTAGCCACACGTTACTTGTAATTGCACAAAAAAACAAATCGTGGTGGATTTTAAGAAGACAGCAATAAAAACTAAGTAAATGGCTGAGACAAAGGCAACGCTACGCTTGAGAAACATCTTCTATATAAACAAGGGATAATGACACTAAACGTTTTACAGATGTTTACTTGTAATTGATAAAAGGCAAGAATGAGGCCTTGACATGCTATTCATTACATGTGGTATCTATATATTTGAACGGCAAGGATAAATTTTGGACCCTTTTTTTAATATGTATTAATGAAACATTATGAAATTTCGAAAGAAAGTTTGAATTTATAAAATAATATATGTCGCATAACCAACCATATGTATGACGAAAGAAGTACTCGCCCATAAATATCCACAACCCGCGAGGATGTATGTAGATGCGTTGCCAACCAAATACCTAATCCTATGGGTTTCTGGAACTCTCTCTCACCTGAGAAAACAGAGTAGCATTAACATATAGCTGTTTTACGACGGTATTCTGTGAGAGCGTATTAATTACCGGTACCCTTTAGAGCTACTAGTGTTAGAGTACCTTGGTTCTGCCATTGTACTTTTCCGTTCTATAACCTTAAGAATTTCTTACGTGAAACAAAAAGACAGACAAATTATTGAAAGTCTTATCTTAGATTTTAGAATCATATTCTAATTGTGTTTTTACATAACTTTACATAATTTAGCAGTGTTAATGTTGGGAACCTTTCGAGACATGGTAAGTGGCAGAGAGAATAAAACTTCAAAAATTCTTTCTTCTGCTATGCCACTGTACAGTGGCATGCAAACCTTACATAATTAATTATAGGTGCCATTGTGTAATTACTATTATTATTGGTAATATTTCGTGACAAACTATATACTATTGTATATAGTTTATATAATAAAGATATTGTGAGCTAAATATGAACCGGTTTGATTTTTCTTCTGCCATTTCAGTGATGTCTTACACACTTATTTTGCGTTTTATGTTTGCTTTACGTTATAATCTGCTCATAACAGGGTAGGCAAAGGGAACTGTAAGCTCAAGGAACCTAGTGTTAAGACACTCCGTTCCGTGCTTTCCGTCTTTCGTCGTTTGTGTGTTGAGGGACGAAACTCAACGCAGCGCTTTTTTCAATAGTAGCTAAAAAGAGTGTCACAATTCTCTATAACACACTATCTCTCTCTCTCTCTTCTAACAAATATCCACAGAGACTCTGTTTCAGAAACCGAACTCCTGTGCCACGACGACCCCACTGATTTAACTCAATTTTATTTAATTGATTTTATTTGCCCGAGAAAACAAATATTATTAAAAAATAAATAATAAATACTAACACACGTAAGTTAAACAGAATAAAGTGTACGGACAATTTATCGAGTAACATTGCTGTGGGAAATGAAAGCATGAATTAATTCACTTTTCTAGTTTTCCATTACAAAGCCACCCCCGGGTTGTATTTTGAAAACTTATGAATATGCAATTTAATTATCACTGTAGTTGTTTGTACTTAATGTAGAAAATAAGGGCTAATTAGATGTTTTAAGTGTCAATTAAGTAAAGATATTAATTATTTTTGCAACTTTCGTAATCGTCTTTGTATATGACAGAATAGGCTGAAGGAAACGAGTGTTATAATACTGCGTTCCTACCTACAGTAAAAATTTCGAGATTATATATTAAGTGCTTAACGCTTTCTATTGAATCCTGAATGAGGAAATAAAAATATTTATTTTTCCATGAGCGGAAATCGAACCCCGAATAGTCGCATTTATAGCCAGACAGTTATTATTATTGAACCAAAATCATTATTTAACCATTGTATATCTTTGCTATACATGTATATATTTTTTGTATATTTTTTTTGTATTTTATGTTATATACATTATATTTCATGAAATAATCTGTTAGTACCGTCGTGGCGCAGAGGCGCAACGTGTGCCTGTAACGCGACGGTTTCTGGGTTCGATCTCCAGTCGGAGAAGATGGATTTTTCTATTTCTATTTTCTTCGCTCTGGCAAATTAGGCAAAGCGCGGCGTTGAGTTCCGCCACTCAACACGCAATGCCTCTAGAAGGCGGAAAGCGAGGACGGAGAAAGCAGGGACTAAGCAACAGAGTGTCTTAACAGTAGGTTCCCACAGTCCCTGCAGTTCCGTCTGCCTACCCTGCCATATGCGGGATAAAGCGTGAAGGTAAAAAAAAAAAAAAACAAAATCTGTTACCAAGGCTTCTTTCATTTCAATAGGCTATTTTATACATATATATAGATATAAATATTACCAATAATAATATATATAGATACACACTCAAAAACAACATTAAAAAAAAGTATATATAGAAATCACATACGTTTAAAAGTAATTGAATGAAGAAAACAAATCGCTTCGTAAATTGAGGTCCATATTCAAGTGACACAAACCAAAACAGTACAATTACTTCGGTCGAACAATAAACAGGATCATTATTATCTGTCACTTACATTTCTTACGTCATTTCTCTTTGAGTTTTTTATGTGTTTAATTATTTAGCTGGAGTAAAAATCGAGATTGGACTTGCTAGTTATATTGTAATGTTAGTTTTAAGTAGTTTTAAGTAATATGGAAATATAAAAATAATGGGCAAGTACGAGTTGAACTCGCGCACTGAGTGTTTCGTATGTATTATATGTCTATAAATCAGTAGAAAAAACAAACTTAAAAGTTAATAAATTTAAATTTACGATTACGCAGTTTACGCACGTACTTCGTACGTTATAGGATAAAGTTAGTAGAGATTTTTTTGGTGGTAAGTTTTTTTTAGCATGGAACTTTGGTCTTGCCCATTTGAACTAAGTATTACTTAGATTCACAGAACAAAAATAATTAAAACAAACGTATATTCATTCCCCCGAACGAGATTTGAACCGACAGACATCGTATTTACCGCGCAATAACAACCTCATATTTCAAAATTTTACCATTTTTACCCTAGAGCTGCTATGGTATTGTTAACATAATTTATGTTGTCTTGCAAGTGGCAGCTACTATTAAGTGTCTATTTAGTTGAGTTAGAAGCTGGGAAGTAGAGGTGAGGCTAGCGTTGACATTGTGATAGTGACAAAGTATACTCGCGCTTATTATGTAGTGTATAAGATTGTCTTTTTAATAACTGTAATTAATTTTTGTGATTACATAAGTGATGGTTGTACGTTCGATTCCTCGTCGAATAAACAACTGTTTAACAAAGTGTGACATAACATTACGCTAATATGTTTCAACACTTTGTTCTCTCTGCCTACTCAGGAAGATAAAGGTTAAGCTTAAACTTACACGTATAAAATTAAAGTGTATGTTTATAATTTCCAAATATATAAGTTTTATAGGACGTTATCTATAAGTTAACTAACATTTAAATTTTTTATTGACGGTTGGAAGCTTTCTACCACTTGGGATCCACTTATAAAAACTTTAAAATCCCAAACACACCACACCGGAGGGCAGGATACAGTCAACTCAGGAACCGTTGGCGGTAGTTTGATATAATAATTATATCAAATGACAGACGAATGCCCGTCAGTCTACCCGTGACCACGGACTACTGCAAAGTGTTCGGAACGTCGGGTTTCACAAAAAATGTTAATATACGCGATAAATCCGTTTAAATTTTTTTTTTTTAAATTTATATATTTTTTTCATTTTATACCTGTCAGAATCAATATCTGTAATAGCTAAACAAATTTTATTGGTAGTTTCACTGTAACATACATAATATAATAGAGTTAGTTTTAAATGGGTTTTTCGCTAGATCAGTGCTCGAGTACCGTATAAAATTATCATTTATAGACATATATTTTTTCTAAAAATAGACAAATTATATTTAGAACAATATTTGCCCGATAAATTACAGTGAATCTAAGTAAAATCGATGAAGTGGGCGTTGATACTATTTGTAAACCTATAATTTTCATGCCGAGAACATAGTGTCTTAATATTAGGTTCCCACGGTTCCTGCAGCTCCTTCTGCCTACCCTTCTATTTGCTGGATAAAAAGCGTGTACCTAAAAAGAACAACGGAGTACAAGGATGACATTCATTTTTTTAACTTCACGCTTTATCCCGCACATGGCAGGGTAGGCAGAGGGAACTGCAGGAACCGTGGAACCTAGTGTTAAGATACTCCGTTGCTGAGTTCCTGCTTTCCCCGTCCCCACTTTCCGCCGTTTTTCGAGGCAGTGCATGTTAAGTGGCGGAGCTCAACGCCGCGCTTTGCCTAGTTACCAGAGCGAAGAAAATGGAAATAGAAAAATCCATCTTCTCCGAGTGGGAATCTAACCCTCAAACAGTCGCGTTTACAGGCAGACACTTACGCCTCTGCGCCACAACGGTCCTCGATGACATACTGTAATGTCAAAAACTTGTTATTAAAATAACTTTGATTAATAGATCAAAATAACTTTGATTTCATGTAAAATAATGACCATATATGGATCCCATAACAGTTTGAAACTAAAATAAACCTTATTACCTCAGAACACGAATCATATTACCAAAGCTATGGAAAAGTGTGAAGTGAAATGAGAAGATAACGCCCAAATTGTCTGACCCTAATCATTTGCGGGACCCTAAATCTATTGACACCTAATATCCAACGATGGCGGCTTTGTAGGGGCCACTCAAATCTAGGCTTAATATAAAATCATTATGGAGAAGGACAAAGGTTATATTGTTTGATGTATTCCAGTCATTTAGTTCTTGTGTTACAGAAATAACTGATTTCCAAAGTACCGAAACGGCTTGTGCCTCAGTCATGTATGTACATACGGTTGCAAATTAAATTCAAATTCATATAATTTTGCTCAAAATAAGAATATAGGATTCATTTTTGGAATGTCAAAAACATTACCACCAGTTCGCTGAAGTTGACGTCTCAGACCAGAGAAGAACCGACGCAAGAAACTTAGCGGGACATTTTTATAATATGGTCATTAGAATTATATAATTATTCATTTTTGACAATTATTAATTTTAAATATACTGATGCAAACAATTCGTTGACAAAATGTGTTAGAACGTAAACACTCTTTAATTAAGTAATACTCTTTGACACACGAATGTCTTTTTAAAATATAAAATTCTTTAAATTGTGATATACTCTAAGATCTGTCTGGCTAAGACCACGATGAGGTACCTCTCTCTGTAAGATTATCTTGTTTAGTTTTAAATACCGACATATTTAAAAAGACGACCTACAAAGTGATCTTATAAGAATCCATTTTTTCAGGTACAAAACCCTAAAAACCGCTAAAATGTAATAAATTTTCCTTTTATTTTTTCATATAACCTGATAGTGTGCTCGAATGTTTATCGAAACCAATTTCATTATCTTTTCAATTTACTTTAAATTCCAAATTTTTGCTAAATAAGTAAAAACATAACATATAGTATCAAAAAGAGACGTAACATGAGATTACAAAATTACATCGATTCTTTATGGAATGCCAATGCGTGAAAGCGAAAAATCACTATTTTCTTCTTTGAAAATATATTTTTTTGTCAATATCCACTATAGCATCCATTTTTGGTCCATCCAGTATCTTTAACAGTTATCACGAATCCCTTAGATAGAGTTTTGAACAAATATCTCGATTTTGAAAATCGAAACTCAAAAATAGGTAATTTCCGATTGAACTCAGATAAATTGTCAAATATTTCAATCACACTAGCATACATGAATTACTTAATTGTACTTGTAGTACAGTGACAAGCACAAGGCAATGTTATAATACCAATCCCTGAGAAGTTAGAATTAACACCCGAGACACAGCAGTAATCAGTTATTTCAAGAGTAAGAAGATTAGGCGATTAAGATGTATAAATTTATATGTAGGTTTTGCATTTCAATTAGTTTTTACGTACAATTATAAATAAATAATATTAAAATCAAACCTAAGTATCAAGGGATCGTAAAAAAACATTTCCGGATTCCGGAAGGGTCGCCAAAAAAAAAGCTAAACTCAAGTAAAACACCGTGACTTATCTCTGCCGGACATTGTCCGATCGTAAACTCAATCCGCATCGGAAAGTGCTTCTAATAAAAATAAAAGAAAATGAACTTTTGTAAATTGACTAATAATTGTTTTGTTTTCTTATATTCTTTTTTTAGGTACAAGCATTTTTGCCTACATTTGTATCAAAATTATGAAACGTTCTTGATTTTTATATTCTAATATGACCCCCACGACTCGTCGTGGACTCGAAGTAAAGTAAATACTGAAACAGTGAATAAGCAATTAATATACATTAATATCAAGAAACACCCATTTTTTGACGTGAACTATCGCTGCAGTTGATTTTGAAATCTTTAACAGTGTCACCGGACAAGGTATATGAAGCTAAAATCATTAGAACTGTCGCAAATGTCTGTAAGATAACAATACTTAGTGTCCTACCGTTAAGATGCACAGTTCATCATGGCTCATCAGCACCTGTACTAGCAACCCGAGGGTATATTTAAAATGTACTTCAACTTTTCCCCCATTATAACCTCCTTTCTCTACTTACCTTTTAGAAAGAAATGTCAGATAGTTCAATAGACCTTGTCAGCGTAAACAAAAAAATAATTACTCTTTTTAATTTATTTATTTATTTTATGTCGTCACGCTTTATCACGCACATAGCACAGGAGTCTAGTGTAGAGACACTCCGTAGCTTATCTCTACTTCCTCAATCCCTGCTTACCGCCTTTTATCTAGACATTGTCTAGTTTCCAGAGTGAAGAAAATGGAAATAGAAAAATCCTTCTTCCCCGCGTGGGAATCGAACCCATAAACCGTTGCGTTTACAGGTAGACGCTACGCCTCAGTGACATGACTGTCCTATACAACTACTTATTAACAATATATTCAAATTTTAATCGTCTACAAAGGCACAAGATATCAAAAACAATTCTTTTTTCACGATTCCACAAATAACATAAAAAAGGCCATTAGCGTCTCATTTTTCGCAATTCGTTCAAATTGAAAACTTATTTTTTCTAATATCAAAGACTAAATGGCAGCACTCAATTTTCATTAAGGACCGGAAGCGGTCATCCATCCTATCAAGTACTTAGTCGTGACGTCATAAAGTGCTACTAATTATAATATAAGTTCATTAATCAAACTCCACTTATTTTTTGGCAGAATGATCATTTTTGTTCTCGAAACTTTGAAATTTTTAAAAAAATCTGTATCTTAACATTTTCCTGCTTCTAAAACATTTTGTGTCCGAAAAACTAATTTTCTAACTAAATTTCTTATTTTTATGATCTTTAAAGTTAGCACTTTCACACTGAGGATAGACTTCAAGAAAACATATCAAGAAAACACTTCAAGAAAACATATCAATTTTTTTTTCGCTGCGTTCAAATTTTTAGATTTCTTTAAGTACCTAAATTAATTAATTTTAATTTAATTTATTTTGATCGTTTATTTATTTTGCATGCACACTGTTAATTAACTATAGAATGCAAGAAATGTAAGGCTTTTATATTTTTTATTTTTTATCTTTATTTATTTATTTAAGTATCTAAATTTCTTTTTTCTTTCATTAGAATGATACTATAAAAAACTCTTCGTTTAAACCGGCATGGTGTAGAACAACAATGTGTATGAGAACTCGACAGTTATAGGTTAAATATTCGAAGTAATAAATTAGTTATTTTTCTACACTCTTCTGGACAAACTGAGAAAGTAGACTTTCTTTACATTTGTTTCTTATTTGAGGAGTATATCGCGAAGCTAAAAAAGAAACTGTATACAATTTTTCCATTAGCCACAGGAACTATAAAGTGCGTGTCATAAATTAACAGTTAGTACTAAACGTTAGTAGTCAATCTTCAGCGGTGAAGCAAACCGCTTGTAAATTCACCGATAAGAATTTGTTTATTTACAATTTTTTACGGTGTATCTAAAAAAACGTATAAGCGATACATAAAAATACGAATAAAGAACAGATCCAAGTGATTGCTCTAGCGATAATATTTACATAATTTTAAATATTTACAATTTCTAGGAAAATTTTCTTGAAATCGTGTGTAGGTTAAGCTTAATGTAATATTAAATTTTCAGATTAAAAGATCCATTGGATCATATAAATCTCAAACTAATAAATCTATTTAATTGAAAATTCAAGTTTCAGATTCCCAAAATTCTAAATTACTTTATATTTATATGTATAATAGTCCCCCATAAAAGTCGGTGATTTTATCATTGACTCCCATGACGCATGGGATCTGATATTTTGGCATGCTCCTTGATTTGCTTATTGGTTATTTAGAAAAAATCTTTTAATGGGAAACCAGGCTTTTCTATTATTTTGGAAATATGTAAATTATTTTCTAGATAATGGAAAATATTGAGATGTATCACTACACCTATACTATACACCTTGGACATCAGGTTATACTGGAGTCGGTGGCAATGTTACTGTAGATCTCTGCGCAGTATTAGATGTTATTTCAGAGCATTAGATGTTTATTAGATGTTTATATCCTCTTCAGCTGCAGCAACTCAAAGCTATTCCACGCACCAACGAAAATCTTCTTCTTAAAATTCCCCATCTTATTAATGTTAATTGTTGAATATCTGAATTTCTCCGTAAATATATTAAAGATAATAAAATGAGTAATTAATAAAAATAAGAATGGAGACGGATAAAGCAAGGGCCATGCGACGGAGTGTCTTAACACTAGGTTCATATGGTTCCTGCAGTATTTCAACGGAGTGTCTTAACACTAGTTTCATATGGTTCCTGCAGATCCCTCTGCCTACCCTGCAATATGCAGGATAAAGCGTGAAGCTAAAAAAAAGAATGGAATTATGACTAACTGCTAAGTGCTGTAGGTGTAAACTTTCTACTTGATCTCTTGAATGTGGCATCCTAATTTTGCGATATTATTCATTCTTTTTGGGTGCTTCCTTCGTGTATTCTCAATTCATTGAAGAAGAAGAAGATATAGGCTCAGCTTTAAAACACCAAATAGTTTACCACAAATTCTATAATATTAATGGATCGGACCTGAGAATCAAGCGCAGGAAACAGAAAAACTATACTTTTGATTTTTTTTAATAAAATTCTCAATTTATTCTTTTAAAATTCATGTTTCATAATTTAATATTTTAAATAATTTTTTTTTTCAATTCAATAATTATAAAATCATTAATAATTAATGAAATTCAATAAATTTCTCTTTCATTCCTATACTTTTTGACTATATCCTATATTTTAACGAATAAAAAAATAAAAATTAATTAGAAGTAAAAGATATAAAAATATTTTTATGGCGCTGCGTTTCTCGCTGTCATATTACGAAATTATAGTGGGAGGGTTGGCACGACGAGTCTTCGTAAAACTTTTCTAATTTCCTTCGTGACATCCTTAGAAAATGCCATCTTTTGAGATCCTTGTTTTGATTTCATATAATGAAGTATGTGTTGACATACATTTTTGACTTTAGCTTTTTTCTTGCGTGGAATGGAATTTTAAACAAAAAAAATTAAATAGATACATTTGAATGATGAATGTCACTTCAAATATTACTTTAGGCATACTAAAGCCTTTGAGGCAAGTAAGACAAAAGTCTGACTTTAAATACAACAGCTCACAGCTGTTATATTTAAAGTCAGTTTCTGTTTAGGTATAATGTATTAAATTCTTTGCTTTGAAAAGAGCTAACTTAAGTTAGCTTAAGCTATGCCTTAACACGCCTTAGCTTTATCATTTAAAACTTATTCGAAAATGAGGACAGCGGAATGTTTTAACACTCGGTTTCCTGAAATGATGTAGTTCTTTTATGGTTATTTTTATTTAATACATAGTGTATTTAAAATAATATGTATGTAATGATTGAATTGTAGTAAGTAGAAAAACGACAGTTATCTGTGTTATGCTAAGTGAGCGTTAAGTGGAATTCTGTCACCCAACATACCGCCGTGGCACCTCATGGATACTTTTTTAAAGAGTTTTTTTTGAAACTTAGTTGATGATTTAGAGTTTCTTAAAGTAAGGTTAAAAATATTGTTTTCGAAATACTTGAAAATTTTACTTTCATTTTGTTTACAAGCATTTTTGAATTATCGATTGAACAATAACGACCCGTTCGGAAGGAAGCAAAACTACTGCTGAGAAGAGCCAGCGAGAAAGTCAGCGTTATATAAAATAAGGGCTAAGGAAAAGGAGAAGTAGGAAAGATACTAAAGTAAGGGAATTATTTTTATAGAATAGTATGGAGATATGGAAGGACTTCGGGGTCACGATGCCATATAACGAGGGGCGGATATTACCAATACTATTCAAGAGTTCCCGTGTGTTTAAGTGTTTATACCTTTCATCTATTTTCTTTAGAGTGAAATAACACTTTAAAAAGTGTAAAAGTCATCAGAAGGTGGTTTTTAAAGTTTCAATCATAAAACAAATATGCCATCAATACACCACCTACAAACATATAGTAGAAGCTTTTAAATTTATCAGTAGCTATTGAAGTGCAAAAATCAAACACGTTGTTTGAAAAGCTCTCCAAATACCGGACTGCACACATTGTCTAGTGTCTATTAAGCGTTTTCTACTATGGTACATCTACAGTAGTTTTAAATATATTTAGCCTTCTCTTAAATAAATGGAAAAGTAATTAAAGGCTTTAATTACTTTTTAAGAATATAATTTATTTACACTTCTCTATGTACGGTTTCGTAGTATGTATATGTATAAATAGTCCAAGGTCCGATCTATAATTATGGGTATATTAAACATAATTGATTTGGAAGTCCAAATATGATGTAATAATAATTATAGCCTATGAGCTATAGCTTTCCTCTAGAAATGGACTATATTAGACATAGATAAATTCATCCACTTTATAATAGATTTACTGCACTTGCGGATTTACCCGCCTATTTGAATAGAAAGGAGCCAAGAGCTGTTTGTAAAACCTGACATATTCTAAGTTACTGAGCTTGCTCTGATATCATGTATAGTGAGTTACATCTAAACGAATTATAAGAGAACCGTCGTGGTGAAGTGACGTCTGCTTGTAAAAGCTACGGCTTGTGGGTACGATTCCCACTCGGGGGAGATTTTGATTTCCAATTTCTTTAGTCTTGCAATTACACAGAACGCGGCGTTGAGTTTCGCCACTCAACACGCAATACCTTGAAAAGGCGTAAGGCGGAAAATAGAGTGATTTAACACTATGTTCCTATGGGTTCTTGCGGTTCCCTCTGCTTCACCCTGCTATGTGTGACATAAAGCGTGAAGCTATAATATATAAACTTATTAGTCTTGTATAACCTTAGGCCATAAATAAATAGACACAACACACATTTTAAAATGCTATTAAGAATCCTTTACTATCAAAACAGTAACTGAAAACTGTAGTTGGAATACGTTGCCGAGTGACGTTAGCCGATCTCCGTCGGTAGGGATTTTAAGCGTAGGCTTAAAAGTAACTACGTAGAACACTACTCTTCGTATAATATTTTCTTCGTAAGTATGTATGTATGTATCAATGCATGTATATATATATATATATATATATATATATATATATATATATATATATATATATACATATATATATATATATATATATATATATATATATATATATATATATATATATATATATATATATATATATATATATATATATATATATATATATATATATATATATATATATATATATATATATATATATATATATATATATATATATATATATATATACCTATGTACGAATATACCTGTATATTTTTATTTTATTTTATTTTCTTTTTGATGTTTTTTTATGATTATGTTTGCAATGCAATTTGCAATTTTATTAGCCAAGGTTAATTCTACCTAATTTTTAAGTATCAAAAGTAGGAAATGGACGTTGTGCTTTGAATAATTACAAATGCCAGAATAATTTAATATATATTTATGTAAACGACAAACTATTCACTATTCCAATTCTCGTAAACAAGAAGGATTATCGAATTGATAGCGATCTATTTCTGCAGTAACTTAGATAAAAGCAAGCAATATTTCTATCATCTGTCGTGAAATAGGCCATGCTGATCCGTTCTAACCTCATTATCTGTAGGACGCACCCCCTTCAGTAAAGCTATGTTTATAATAAATTATATATAAATTATTTTACTAGAAAGTTAAATTAATTATGCGTAGGGCTTTTAAGCCTGTGAAAGCTTTAAGTGAAGCTTTAGTGAAAACTCTTTAGTAAATACGTATGTTATCAGGTAAAAAATTTGAAAATGTGTGAATCTATCCTTCACATAAGTACAAAGCAAAATATGACATTAATGACAGAGGGAACTGCAGGAACCATAAAAATTTTGTGTTACGACACTCCGTTGATTAGCCCCTGCTTTCTCCGTCCCCGCTTTCCGCCTTTATCGATGCAAAGTTTATTCTTCCCTCTGACAACTAAGTTCCGCCACTCAACACATAATGCCTCAAAAAAGTTCCCTCTGCCTTCCTCGCCATGTGCGGGATTCGAACGTAAGCCAGATACCAGTAATAGGTTTGATATAAATTAAAGGAAATAAATTATTTAATTTCTGAAAGAACCCAAAGCGTTGCGTTGATTTTCACCGCTCTACACGCAATGCCTCGAAAATTAGGTAAAAAAATTAAGGCTGGAAACGGAGTATAGTATCGAAGTTTCTAGGAAAGAGTGCGAAGCCATTTATTTATTTATTTTTATTCAAACCAAATAAACATTCACAATGTACACTCAACCTAAGGATGCTGGATAAACGCATCATCTCTAAGCCATCAGGACGGCCGCTAATAGCTATAGTCGATAACTACTTTAGTTTAACACTGTTTAAGGCATACTTTACCAAGGGGTTGGATATATATACATTATATCATACTATCCGATACGATTTTAAATAGACGTTTGCCTTTTATTTTAATTCTTATATTATTCATTATCTTATATTAATAATTTTCAATACTGCTTTTCGCTTTATTAAGAAAAGAAGTTTAGGTAGAGAGAAAAGAAGTAAAAAGAGAAAGAAGAAGAAGAGAGGAAGATAGAGAAAGAGAGTGTGTTAAACCATTGATACTTCTTGTCTCAAACAACGTTAGTAGTTAACATATGGTATTGTTAGCGAGTGATAAAGGAGATATGCTTCTGTTCTAAAATGAGTGGGAAATGGTTTAGTAGTCGACTATATTGTTTAATGAAATAAATAAAATGACGCAATTATGCAGTAAAATCAATATATTAAAGAAATCAATATACACGTGCGTAGTAATTAACATATACAAGAGTTCAGGCATCATTTTCTTTGGATTTTGTATAAAATTCGCCATACTAAGATAACATATAGGGTATTTTTCGCTGCTCGCTCGTAACATCATGTCCTTTGTTGAAATTAAAGCATACGCCCGCCTAAGTATATGTTATATATAGTTCTTGCAGTGCATGCTTGCGGACTTACAAACATGAAACTTGTACGTAACTCTCTGTATCTATGTACGACTCTCGCTTTGTCGACATTTGTAACCTTTAAAGTGATTTATTATTTAATTCACCACTCAATTTCAGTCACAAAAATAAAGAGAAATAAAAACCGGATACATACTAGTAGTGAAGACTAAAATTATTGGTATGTGTAAAAGTTATCGAAAATTGGGTTATTACACGTTTCCTGACCGTATCCTAATAATTACGATATATATATATATATATATATATATATATATATATATATATATATATATATATATATATATATATATATATATATATATATATATATATATATATATATATATATATATATATATATATATATATATATATATATATATATATATGAGAAGAAAACTGCTTAGCATTCTATGGATTCACCGTGCGGGTGCCGGGCCCATTGCGTTGTAGGAAGAGAAGCTCCGATCAGCGCTTGGGACTTGCGACCCAAGTGTAGGTTTAATCTCTGTATCTATGTACGACTCTCGCTTTGTCGACATTTGTAACCTTTAAAGTGATTTATTATTTAATTCACCACTCAATTTCAGTCACAAAAATAAAGAGAAATAAAAACCGGATACATACTAGTAGTGAAGACTAAAATTATTGGTATGTGTAAAAGTTATCGAAAATTGGGTTATTACACGTTTCCTGACCGTATCCTAATAATTACGATATATATATATATATATATATATATATATATATATATATATATATATATATATATATATATATATATATATATATATATATATATATATATATATATATATATATATATATATATATATATATATATATATATATATATATATATATATATATATATATATATATATATATATATATATATATATATATATATATATATATATATATATATATATATATATATATATATATATATATGAGAAGAAAACTGCTTAGCATTCTATGGATTCACCGTGCGGGTGCCGGGCCCATTGCGTTGTAGGAAGAGAAGCACCGATCAGCGCTTGGGACTTGCGACCCAAGTGTAGGTTTAAAGGGGCCCCTTTAAAATGCATTAACGCTCACCTTCACTGTCCGAGCTCCTCCCACTACCTAACCAAATTTTAAATGATTCTACCAAAGCCGCCTTTGAAGTGCGTTCTAGAAATGAATTTATAATTGCTCTAGACAGGCCGAGATCTTTTAGTAAACTATAGAGAGATTTCGCTGTTATACCTCTCGCTCCTACTTCAACCGCAAATAAGCTAACTCTAAACCTATTCCTGGTCAGTTCGTTTGTAAGATCGAAGTATTTATTAAGTTTTAGATGGTGACTTTTTGGAATATTTGTTTCCCACGGAACTGTAAGTTCTACCAGTACGACGCGTTTTAGGCTTCGAGAATATAGAAAAATATCCGGTCTGGATGACGAAACACAAATATCCTCAGGGATTCTATACTGTTTCTCATACGTGTCCATCATAAGTGTCCAATCGGGAGCTGGATCTAATATAGAGAAAGGTTTTTGTGTGGGTTTTTTATAAAAACCTTCTTTCACAAACTCTATTGTCGGTTGTTATATTTCTCTGTGCTCTTGCTACAGATAGACTAACGTCTTCACGTATGATTTCTAGTACTTTATCGTGGCGCCGCGAGTATTGACCACTATCCAAGAGTACCCTACACCCCACCAGCATATGTTTAGCTGTCCCTACTGCCTCTTTACAGATGTAGCAAGATTTATCGGTAGCTTTACCCCATCTTACTAAATTACTTTGATCTGGAAGAGTCATTTGGAACGCATTTAGATAGAATTTTAATAGTGCTGGAGACCAGTCGTGAATTAGGGTGCGCCATTTTAAAGCTAAAGGGATACAGAATTCTCCTATAGTTAGCCACTCGTTTTGCATTTCTAGACCCAATGCGTGCACCTTATATTTGTCGTTCTCGTCTTGCCGAATGAAAGATTTTATTATGTCTATGTCTTGATTTTTCCTCTTTGATCCTAACCCTACTTTACTAGATTGTGCTCCTATCATAAATTGCTTATGGAATTGAAGTCTTGACTCGAGCTCTGGGACACTTTTGTCTTTTGGGAGTGAGATAACAATCTCATCCCGTGATTTTCCCAGAATATCTCTTTTGGCGACTCTTAGGTGTTTATAGAGCTCCGATGGTTTCTTTAATCTCAACCCAAAATTATTTTTGTCTCTAAATAAGGTTGAGGTGTCCGCTGAATGCGCTAGCCCAAGCCAAAACTTCAGTATCTTTATGACACTTGCATTTAACTTTGTTAACAGGGTCTTATTGAAATCATACACGAAGAAAGGCCAATTCAGACGTGATGTTAGAAAATTGTCGTAAATCCAAACTTTCTTGACATTACTTATAGGTTGATGATCTACCTTCTCAAGATCCGTCAAAAAGCTGTCGACTAGTACATCTAAAGATGGAGTGCGGCCTTTGTAGTGTATTTTCTTGCCGAGAAATTTAAAAGGTGTCGCTTCGGAAACTATAGCAATGCTTTTACCGCCAATTTTAAGTCCCGGATCGTATGAGGTATATTTAGTGTTTCGCCTTCCCAGACATAAACAGTGACACTTACTATGTTTTGTCCTCATTCCTTTCGTCCACGCACAAAATTCGTCTACTTCATCCAATAGCAGTTGGCATTGCTTTGGGTTCCTAGTGAGTATCGCAAGATCGTCCGCGAAAGCAAGGATGGTTTCTGTGTACTTATTGTTGAACTTAAACCGATAACCCCATTTTTTCTCTTGTTTAATTAGATTATCTATTAAAATATTTATTACGATATTAAATATTATTAGGGATAAACAACAACCCTGAAAAAGACCTACTCTATAGCTTAAAGGTTTTGAATGGCCGTCTTTAGAGGTTATAACGAATTTTAATTTCGAATAGTATGACGCGATTATGTTGCTTATTATCGTAGGAAAATTGTACCATTTTAAAGCAAACATCAATAGATCGTGTTGTACTGACCCGAACGCGTTTTCTAAATCTATCCAACACACTGTAATTTGCCTCTCACACGTTCTGGCGTCTTTTAAACTTTCAGTTAACAAACTATTATGCTCCAGGCATCCAGAAACTCCAGGTAAAAACCCTTTCTGGTAATTCGGACCGTATCCTAATAATTACGATATATATATATATATATATATATATATATATATATATATATATATATATATATATATATATATATATATATATATATATATATATATATATATATATATATATATATATATATATATATATATATATATATATATATATATATATATATATATATATATATATCGTAATTATTAGGATACGGTCCGAATTACCAGAAAGGGTTTTTACCTGGAGTTTCTGGATGCCTGGAGCATAATAGTTTGTTAACCGAAAGCTTAAAAGACACTATATATATATATATATATATATATATATATATATATATATATATATATATATATATATATATATATATATATATATATATATATATATATATATATATATATATATATATATATATATATATATATATATATATGTATATATATATATATATATATATATATATATATATATATATATATATATATATATATATATATATATATATATATATATATATATATATATATATATATATCGTAATTATTAGGATACGGTCAGGAAACGTGTAATAACCCAATTTTCGATAACTTTTACACATACCAATAATTTTAGTCTTCACGACTAGTATGTATCCGGTTTTTATTTCTCTTTATTTTTGTGACTGAAATTGACTGGTGAATAAATAATAAATCATTTTAAAGGTTACAAATGTCGACAAAGCGAGAGTCGTACATAGATACAGAGAGTTACGTACAAGTTTCATGTTTGTAAGTCCGCAAGCATGCACTGCAAGAACTATATATAACATATACTTAGGCGAGCGTATGCTTTAATTTCAACAAAAGACATGATGTTACGAGCGAGCAGCGAGAAATACCCTATATGCTATCTTAATACGGCGAATTTTATACAAAATCCAAAGAAAATGATGCCTGAACTCTTGTATATGTTAATTACTACGCACGTGTATATTGATTTCTTTAATATATTGATTTTACTGCATAATTGCGTCATTTTATTTATTTCATTAAACAATATAGTCGACTACTAAACCATTTCCCACTCAATTTAGAACAGAAGCATATCTCCTTTATCACTCGCTAACAATACCATATGTTAACTACTAACGTTGTTTGAGACAAGAAGTATCAATGGTTTAACACACTCTCTTTCTCTATCTTCCTCTCTTCTTCTTCTTTCTCTTTTTACTTCTTTTCTCTCTACCTAAACTTCTTTTCTTAATAAAGCGAAAAGCAGTATTGAAAATTATTAATATAAGATAATGAATAATATAAGAAATAAAATAAAAGGCAAACGTCTATTTAAAATCGTATCGGATAGTATGATATAATGTATATATATCCAACCCCTTGGTAAAGTATGCCTTAAACAGTGTTAAACTAAAGTAGTTATCGACTATAGCTATTAGCGGCCGTCCTGATAGCTTAGAGATGATGCGTTTATCCAGCATCCTTAGGTTGAGTGTATATTGTGAATGTTTATTTGGTTTGAATAAAAATAAATAAATAAGTGGCTTCGCACTCTTTCCTAGAAACCTCGATACTATACTCCGTTTCCAGGCTTAATTTTTTTACCTAATTTTCGAGGCATTGCGTGTAGAGCGGTGAAAATCAACGCAACGCTTTGGGTTCTTTCAGAAATTAAATAATTTATTTCCTTTAATTTATATCAAACCTATTACTGGTATCTGGCTTACGTTCGAATCCCGCACATGGTAAGGAAGGCAGAGGGAACTTGTTTAGGCATTGTGTGTTGAGTGGCGGAACTTAGTTGTCAGAGGGAAGAATAAACTTTGCATCGATAAAGGCGGAAAGCGGGGACGGAGAAAGCAGGGACTACGCAACGGAGTGTCTTAACACTAGGTTCCCATGGTCCCTGCAGTTCCCTCTGCCTACCCTGCCATGTGCGGAAAAAAAAAGTGTTAGAAAATAATATTTCAAGTGTTTTTATATTTTTTGGATTTTTCTCACGTCTGAGGCTTACTTTACTGAATTTATAATACATTATTAGATGTACAAAGAATTATAACTTTTTATTTATTATAATTTTAAATATAAGTATTATTAATTTAAATATAAGTAGTATTAGTCTTCCAGTCTGAACTATACGCTTTAACTAGGGCAATTCAAAACGTCGCATCTAGTAAAGATCAAATAGTTAACATTTTAAGTGACTCCAGATCAGCACTGGAATTGTTAAGAAAACCAAATTCAGGCCACACCCTGGTAAGAGTAATAAGAGAAAACATAAAGAAAATAAAAACAGAAGGGAGACGTATTAGACTGTTTTGGCTCAGAGCACATGTGAGTATTGAAGGGAATGAACGCGCAGACGAACTGGCTAAAACAGCGGCACTCACTGGCACAACTCAAGATTATGACAAAATTCCACTGTCATACGTCAAAGCAATCATCAGAGAAGAATCTGTACGTATATGGCAAGACAGATACGAAACGTCACAGACAGGTTCAGTTACAAAGAAATTCCTCCCAGATGTGAGACTGGCATTCACTGTAGCGGGGGCAGCGGTTCTTACACCGTGGCACGTGCAAATGCTGACGGGTCACGGTGGCATTTCTGAATACTTATACCGATTTAAGCTCAAAGATTCTCCATTTTGTGAATGTGATCCAGAAAAAAATGAATCAGTTATGCACATTGTGCTGGAATGTCCAAGATTTGCTGTCTACCGGTTCGAGCTTCAAGCGCAAATCCGCAAAGAGCTATCAGAGGCTAATCTGCCAGCTATAATGGAGGATCCTAACTCTCGAAAGGTTCTACTTGCCTATGCCGAAATAGCTTTTAGAATTGCATGTAGTCGGAACAGCACCAGAAATTGCACACAAGAAGGCTCACATGCTCTACGTACGCTTATAACACAAGCAAGCACGAATCCACAACAACACACGAAACATCAAAACCAGCAATGTGGAAATCCAGATACAACTAGCTACTTACTGCAACAGGCTCAAATCGGGAAACCAGGATTAAAGACCATAAGTGTGGCTCTTTTCGTGGGAAAAAAACACTGAAAGGTTGGGCATAAGTTTCTGCCGCCCTAGAAATCATAAATACATCTCGATTTCACCTGGCCTGGCTGTTCTATTGAATGGGAGTACTAGCAAAACTGCAATTAGACGCAAAATTTATGAAGCACTACCCGCGAGAATGGTCGGCGATATCACCTGTCGTGTAGTAAAATCCAAAAACAAATCGATAATACTGCTCGATTGGAATGAAAAAACGCCATTTAAGTGGGCTTGTGAACTGCTCAATTTGCTAAGTGAGACAAAAGAACAAGGAGAACGAATAATTAGCGTAGACGCCATGGTGGTTGAGTACGAGAGAGGGGAAGTAGCAGACCGACTGGGTTGTATAAAGGCTTCCAAACAGCATGAGGTTATAGTATATGAGGACCGAGGGGAAGACCTTAGCTATCTTAAGCCTGCTCATTTAAGCGTCCAAATGGAGTCCTCACCATTGCTTTGTACGATCACTGAAAGTGGCTCAGAACGCGTTCAACGAATGGCGGTAGAAGCTCAAGATAATAGTCCAGACTTGACGAAGAAACAACTAGCGGCAAGATCCATGCGTGGCTCCTACAGAACTATTATAGGGAGCCTATTGGGTCGAAGGAAACTTCCAGCGCAAAATGAGCAAGCGACGGCAGTGGAGAAGTTCACAAAAGAGTCTGCAAAAGTCTCACCAGTAAAAACCCGATCAAAACCAACAAAGGCAGCAATGGAACAGGTAGAACCACCAAACCTAGTACAAATACGAGAACAGAATGACCACTATAAAAATGCTGTTCTTGAATTTCTTGCCGTCTTAAAGGCTACAATGCAAGTTAAGTTACGGACGTGCGAGGATATTATGCTTGCTTTTAGAGGTGGGTAGTGTATACTGGGAGTAAAACTAAAGGAAGCAGAAGCCGCCATATATGATAACAGTAACGGTCAGATCATCGCGGGAATTATGAAGGGTAACTATATGGCAGCATACAGTGCAACATCTAGTTTTGTCGAACTGAATGAAGAGGAAACCAGTACAACAGGATACCTCAAGTTTGACACATCTGCCAATGATCCTATAGTAGTTACCGCTAAGTGCACGCGGATAATGCTGGAGGGTACAATGCTTGAAAGAGCTAAATATCTAGATAGCACTCTGGACTCCGCATATCAGCGTCCGTGGAAGGTCCCCAAGATAAAATGGATCGATGGTGTTCCTGGATGTGGCAAAACATCTTGGATAGTCAAGGAATTTAATTTAGAAAAAGATATAGTCGTTACTAGTACAACAGAAGCAGCTAATGAACTTAGAGAGAGGTTGTCGAAACGTATAGGGAATTTGGTTCAAAGTAAAATCCGCACTATGGCGTCAATACTGGTGAACGGTGCACAAGGAGGATCACAAAAGTGCAATCGTCTGATAGTCGACGAGGCCCTTATGAACCACTTTGGTTCAATAGTACTGGCAAGCATTTACTCAGAGGCTGACGAAGTACTTTTAATAGGAGACCTAAACCAACTACCCTATATAGATCGAGATAACCTTTTTGAAATGTTTTACAGAAGACCATCACGAATTCTCAGCATAAGTGAGAAGCTGTTGTGTACTTATAGAAGTCCCATGGACGTTGCCTACGCTTTACGAGAAGTATATCCTGGCATATACTCTTCAAAAAGGGCAATACATTCCCTTTTTACAAAAAACATCAAGCTGACGCCAATGTCCGGGGATCTTAAAAACACTCTATACCTGACTTACACACAAGAAGAAAAAGAATCTCTGATTAGCCAAGGATGGGGAAAAGATACAGGTTCGAAGGTCCTGACGATTCATGAGGCTCAAGGCCTGACCAGCGAGACTGTTGTAGTTATTAACAGCTAATCGGTCAAGCTGCAGCTACATGATAGTGTCTCGCATGCGGTCGTAGCAATATCGCGACACACCAACAGCTGCACCTACTATAGCGAGGGCAAAGACGATGCAGTCATGAGACTAATTCGTAATGCGATGGGTGCAACAACTAAAAGCATTGTGGAGTACAACTTGAAGATGGCCATGAAAGACAGGAACGCAGCGGTCACAACTTCAATTATAGCGGACATGCCCTAATATTTATGATATAAGTCGCATCAAAGCTTAGTTTTTGTCATTATTGTGTAACACTATCAAGTGACGTTAATTTTTTATAAAATTTAATTTTATTTAACCAAGGATAAAACGTATAGACTTGTGTAATTCGCTTATCATAGCCTTAGTTCTAAGTAATATTAAATATAAAAAAAAAATGTAAAGATTATTATAGATCTTCATTATGATAAATATTAATTCTATGTATTAATATAATCAATATTTGTAATAAGAACATATAGTGTAAGTTAAAAAAGGGTACGGACCAAGTGTCTGTAGAGCTAATTATTTTGAAATAAAAAAAAAAAAAAATAAAAATAAAAAATATAAGTATTATGATATATTTTAGACTTATATGTTATTTATATTTTTATAAATATATTATACAATAACATTGCACTTTTCTACCCTGTATTAGAGGGTAGAAGGGTAGAAGAGGAACTTGGTGCTAGGATTATGTACCATGTTTTACACCCAAGCTTACCACACTTTAATAAGAACAAAAGAAAGCAAAAAACTGAAAATAGCTTCTAGAACTAGCATGTTTACCGATAGGTACTGTGTTGCTGCACAGATACCTTTCACATTTATATTATACATTAAATGATTTATACTATACATTAAAAATATATAATGTGATAATATTAATCAAGTAGATATTTACAAACTTTCTTGGTACTTCTCGTACTACTCGTTTTAAATAATTAAAAGCAAAATAAAAACATAGACATATACAAAATAAAATTTACTCATATATCCAATATTTATTTATTTCTTACAAACTAAAACTTACAGCCTATTTAATTTCGTCTAAATTCCACATTCACCCCCATATTATTCAAAAATTAAATGCAAATATTTTAATTTGATTTACATTTTTATAATACATTATTCATAATCCTTAAACTGTATATAAATATCCAACAAATTAGAATAAAACTTAAAGGAATTGTAACCAAAGCAGGTAAAATCCTGACAAAATAAAATATTACATAGCTCTAATATACATGTACCATTCCATATATAAATGTCCAGAACAGTATGTATGTAAAAAGTGCTCCAAAGAAACCATTAGTTAACAAACTTTGTCTGGATACAAAATATTTATGCCAATTAGGTCCAGCTTTTATCATGAACATGACCCATAATATGACAACTGCAAAAACATAGAAAGCAAATCCATTGAGTCCTGTTAAGCCCAGTATACCTGAAAAATAAGTAAATATTAGGTTACATTTTTTAATATACATAGATGATTAAGGTAATATATAAAATATATTGTAACCTAATATCAATTATGTTAGTAATAAATTTTATTGTTATTTAAATATACCAGCAGTAGACCCCGACAATGCAGCCATCGAAGTCCTACAGTATTCCACAACGACGGCATTATTTCTAAGCGCAGCCTCGCTATATGCTACCGGTTCAGGTTTTGAGTCTTTAGTCTTTGTAGCCGACATTTTCGTTTTATAGCTATTGTAATTCTATAAGTTTATTGAATAAAGTACACAAGTAGCCAAAGAAAGAGTGATTTAATCTTTATGTCAAAATATAATTGACAGTTGATACTTGACAGTGTTAGAGATGAAGTAGACTTATATATAATCGATATTTGCTTGTTCGATTTATTTTATTAAAATATCATATCATTTCTCCTATTTTTCATATATAATATAATATTATTTTAAAAACAATCAGGTATCTTGTATATCATATTATAAACGATAAAATTTAAGGTAGTATAAGTGACTTAAATGTGTATTTTGGAAAATATTTATTTATTAGTTTTATTAAATCGATATATAAACTTCAATTCAATAGAAAATAATTCTTTGAATATATTTTGTAAACAAAATTTTGTTGCTTTTTATAGACTTATGTTACAAAACTAGTACGGTAATTACTTACAATATGCTTTTTCAAAATTACTTTTTATTTAATATTTTCTATTAATGTTTCTTTGTGAAACAAAATATGACAACTCTGTCCAGTTAAAAAAATAAATTATGACTAACCGTCACATTTATATGTTTGTCGATATACATGGACTCGATAACATATTTTATAACTTTATATCACATTATTTTAAAATATAGATAACTTTTTAGTGTTCTCATATAACAAAATATAAATTAGTATAAAATTTAAAGTATTTCTTAGATATAATTATTTATTTATATAATATTGAAATAATTTTATTTTTAAATTAGACATTTGTCATTCAATTTGTGCCAATGAACTGTTACGTATGTGTGCATAAATTCAAATGTGTATTATTGGTGTTTGACACTCACACTACATTATTTTCATGGTGGTTTTCGCGGCACTAAGCGTCGTTGAACTTATTTTCTTTTTAAAATCAAAATCAAAGTGACAATAGTTGTTTATTATTATTGTGAATTTAAGGTATAAATTAATGACATCTTTATTTATATTTGCAATCTATTTTAAATGCAGTGGAGTATTTTTCTTATATTAATGATTCTGTGATGGCGCGTGGATGACGGATCTAACAGATCCCTATTCGCTGCAAATTAGGACTTTGGTCAATTTATACTGAGGCGTCGCAAATTCTAACAAAACTAACAGAAACTATACATTTTTAAGTTTATAAAAATATTGTAAAGTGATTTTTCGGTTTCATCAGTGTTTTGTAAAAATGAAAATTAAGTTTTCGATTCTATGATGTGAGTTGTATATATAGGAGAACGTAACTTATATTTCGCTCTGCTGAAAAACATGGCCATTGGAACAAAGAACTGTTAACACATTTAAATACATAGTTTTGTGTAGTTTCTAATTCTTTAATAGATATCATATGGAATATTTCATTACTTTTTTTTGCGGAATTTATTTGAATAACCTAATTGACTGAATACAGAACTTCATTTAGATTTTTTTGTTCCAGATTTCAGACTGAGACGCTTTTTAGTGGTTTAAATGTATTTATACAGTTTTGACATTGCATTTCCAATTTTTTAAACTAACATAGTCATGGTGATATAGATGTATTAAGGAAATTTTAATATCGAATTTTTCGATTTGGTACTGAATGATACTATTACGTCAGTTATTAAAAAGCATATGAGTGTACTTCAATATACAAAATGGAGGAATCTGAGGACAATTTAAGTTCAGAAGATATAAGATTTGATGACAGTCCATCAGTTGCCAAAGTTAAACCTAAAATACGGTAACTTGTGGAACGGGAATTGGAAACAAACTTAACTGCAAGAGTAACATCTCCTATAACTAACAAAGATGCAACTAGCACCAGTCGTTATGGCAGAGCTCGGAAATTAAAAACTGAATGTGACTCCACTGAAACTATCTCGAGACCTATGAAGTCTCCTAAATTAAGTCAATCTCCTAGTACAATGCAATCTCCTGTATACAAAATGCATGCTTCAAACTCACCTATTAGAGTAGAAACACCAAAAGAATATTCATTAGAAAACCAAATTGAAACAATATATAATGAAAATATGTCATTAAGCCGTTTCGGATCTGATGAAAAGAAAACTCTGTCAACTAGCAAATATCCTAAAGTTTATATACGCAAAGATCTTATACAAACTAAAGAAAAAGATGATGATATTGTGTTGATAAAAAATATGTTTTCACCAACTAATAGTAAGATATTTAATAATTTAGAGCTATCTTCAGAGAAATTTGTAACAAATAAACAAAATGGCTATGCAAAAACACCTTCTGTTGTAAAAACTTTGGATTTTGATGGAAATAAAAAGAAAAAGTCCGACAAGAAATTGTCTAAAAATGAGTTATTTGATTTAGAGGCCTTATGTGAATATCAAGTTGGTGATTTAGCTTGGGCAAGAATGGGAACCTATCCTTTTTGGCCTTGTATAATAACTAGAGATCCATTAAGTGGAATGTATGTAAAAAAGAAATGTAAGTATTACAAATATTTTTAAATTATAACATTAGTAGTTACTTCAGCCCGAATAAAATAAAAACACTGAATTTTGTATATAAGATTAACATATTTAAACATACATATTAAAAATTTAATTAATTATTGAGTCTAACAGTTTATATAAAAAAAAATAATAATTACAAGATAAAATCTTTATTACATTTTTCATTAATTTATTCATATGAAATTAAATAAAACATAAATAAATAACAATAAAATCATTGAGTTGGAAACTTTGTAATTTTGTTAGAAGCAATCAACTTATAACATCTGGTTCACATTTGTTACTGTATAGTGTGTACTGCTTAGTAAAGATGTTGAGTACACATATTATATAATTGTATAAAAGTTTTAGTTTTATTGATTTATTTAATATGTTTTTTTTAACACTATTATATTATATTTATTTATTTTAAATGTAATGAGTAATATATTTTTGTTTTACTTTGTATTATCAAGGAGAAATCTGTAGTGTCTTGTTTTCATTTAATTGTTTGTTAATTTACACAATATTCACATATTTTTGCTATTATTAATGAAAAAAATTAGTACAAGTTACAAACTGACTAATTCATATTATAATTTGAATATTTTTTAAATATTGACACTAATTGCACTTAATTTTAAAATAAATATTTAATAGAAAAAAAATTAGTTTTTTAATATTTAAATTATTTCATATCTCTTGTCTTCCTTTCTTGTTTTTTTATTTTTCTAAGATATTTTTCCTAAACATTTGTATTCTATCATATTTACTTTATATACTAAAGTTTTATGTTAGTAATTTATATTAACTGTATAATTTATCTTAAGTATGTTGTTGTACATCAAATAACATTTTTCTATTACAAATAAAATTAGTAATAGCTTATAATTAATTTAAAATTAAGGAAAATTAAAAGACATAAATTTTTAACATAGACCATATTTCTTTCCAGTATTTGGGCGAATAGAGCGAGATGTTTTACATGTGACTTTCTTCGGTGATAACGGGCGTCGCGGCTGGATCGTAGACAATATGCTCAGAAAGTTCCTCGGTCAATTGGAATTTGAAACTGCTAGGGCGAATTTTACTCCTGAGGTGAAAATTAAGACTAAATATATTTTTATTTAAAGATAAATCCCATTTATTATCAAATAAATAAATTTATGAACTGTTTTTATAATTACAGGCCAAGAAAAAAGATCCAAAATTGTATGCGGCTCATTTTATATCAGAGAAAAAGTTGGCTCAGTGGCAAGTGTCAGTGGAAGAAGCGGAATTGTTACTAAGAGAACCCAAACGACTCAGAATAGACATGCTAAATGAAATGCTTGATAAATCTAGATCTTCAAAAGTACCTCCAAAACCAGAAAAAAGCAAAAAAATAACAAGAACTAATAGTGATGTTTCACTAAGTGAAAGTTTGTATGATACATTGTTTTCTCAAGAAGATTTTAAAACTAAAGACTCAGAAAGATCTAGAAGCAAAAGCAGAAATAGATCATTAGATGTGTCAGAAGTTGTCACAGCATGCTTAGACAATATGGCCGCTAAAACTGGTATCACAAAAATACAAAGGCAATCGCATATGGACAGATGGTTACAGAAAGCAAAATCGAAAACTGCAGAAAAATATAATATGAAATCTCAGATTAAAGACAAAACTGCCAGTTCAAAAAAAAAAGCCCAAGGAACCAAAAAAGACTTATAATTTTAGATCGTCCAGTCAAGAATCAATAGATTATAGTAAACTACAGCCACATCAAAATGAACATGATTATAGTCAAAAATATGCAGATAATAATAGTTCCATAATATTAGATGACATTGAAATTGAATATGAAAGTACTGAGATTGTAGCAGATTCACTTGACAGTTCAAGTGTTGGTGTTGTATCTAAAGTGGAAACTTTGCGAAAAAATGAAATTAATGATAATGATGATATGATTCTGACTGTGGTTGATAATGAAATCTTTATAAGTGATGCTGGCAACATTAATGAGATATGTATAAATAATGATGTTAATATTGAAACAATTGATTGTTTTATTTCTGACGGTAATAATGTTGTGGAAATACAAAATGGTGATCTGTTGAGCAATGAAAATAATGTTGAAGTCGAAATTGAAGAGCAAAGTGTACATAGTGTGCTTGTAGAAGATTGTATTAGTAATAAAGAAGCTGAAAAGCATAGAGCTGATAGTGTAAATGATAATTGTATGGATGAAAGTGATTTGGATACAACAAATGAAGACCAAGTAGAAAATAATAATTATAATGTAAATATTGATGAAAATGTGATTATTAATGGTGATTGTATAACTGATGACACCAAAATGTCAATAGATGAGGATAATGATGATATGAATAGTGAAAAAGATGATCAAAATGAAGAAAATAATGAAAATGTAGAACAAGACAATGCACAAGAACAATTTGAAAATGATGCTGTTAGTGTAAATAATTACACAGATAATATAATGGAAAAAGATTCTGAAGTAAGTGATGTACCTCAGGAACCACAAGAATTATTACTGGAACAAAGCAAAAGTAATTTAAATATTGAAAAAAATGATAATTTAAATACAACAATAGAAATTATTAATAATACAGATGCTTTAAGTGAAAGTGATGTTAATAATTCAGACAGTCATGTAATTGAAGATAATGCAAACAAACCCAGTGTTGAAAATATGATAGAAGAATATAATACCCATGTTGAGAATAATTTTTTAGAGTTAGGTACGATAGAAAACCATGCGAAAAAAAAGAATAATAATGATTCTACAATAGATAGTTCCATGACAGAAGAAACACCAAAAAAGTTGCGTAAATTTAAACTTTCATTAAATAAATCTATTGAAAAAAATAACGATATTACTGAAGAAACAGAAAAAGCTAAAAGTGATATTGTAAGTTTTGTAATAGCTAATAGCCATTTTGATCAAAATGATTCTAATGTATTAGATACAGTTAAATCAGTTAGTCCTTATACCATTAAAGATATTCATATAAACAATTTTGAAGATACGCCTATAGAAGTTAGACAAGTAAATAATGACATTTTTGATAAAACAGAAAATATTGATTTTGAAGAAACTATGGCTAAAGTTATCGTAGAACCAATAGAAACAATTGAAAGCAATGGCAATAATTCTGTTAACTCACTAGAATTTGAAACAGAAAATGTGCACTTAATAAATGGGTATCGTGAAGAAGATATATTGTCAATTGATACTAACAAAACTGATAAAACATCTTTGAATAGTGAAACTGTTTTAAATGGATACCACGATAGTAATTTTGATGCCGACACAAATTCTATGGAAGATAAGGAAGAATCGCTCGCACAATATCAAGTTAGATTAAAGCTAGACAGACAGATGTAAAGGAAAAATTACAGGATGTTGAAAAAATAGATAGACTCAGTGAAATAGATCTAGATAATATGTCAGTTAAATCTGGTGACAGTGAGGTATCAGTTGGCAGGAGAAAGCGCAAAGATAAATTACTTGAAAAGAAAAACGTTTTAGATGACCCTGAGTTTTTAAAGTATTTAGAATTACGACAAGATGCCGTAATGGATGAACATCCAGAGCTTTCTCAAGATGATATTATAAATTATTTATATAATACCTGGGTATATGAAGAAAGTCTTAAGACTGAAGCCAAAAAAGCAGATGAAATAGATCAATTTAATTTAGTTAAAGGTCTCAATCAAGATCCCGCACCCGTTAAAAAGATAAGAAAAAAGATAAAAACTGAAAAAGAAAAAGAACCAAGTATAGCAAAGGAAGTGATGCCAAAAGAAAAATCTAAAAGAAGAATTATAAGACCTTATTATAAAGAAGATTTCTCAGACATGGATGATGATATAGAGTATTATGAAATATTCAAGCCAAGACGCAAAGAGGCAAAAATAATGGAATCTCTAGAAGTTACAAGTGAAGATTCTCAAGTTAACGATTTACAAATTAAAGACTTACAAACTGAGACAAATAATGAGGTTCCTGAAGAAGTCGAAGACTATGCTTCTGATGGAATCGACCAAGTTGAAGAATACTTTAATCAGCTAACTGTTCCTAAACCGAATTTATTTAAAGGTCTTATAAGAGAAAAAGTTTGCGAAATTTGCGAGAAATTTGGAAACCTTGTCAAATGTAAAAGCTGCTATAGTATGTTTCATGTAGACTGCGTAAGTAAAGTAACTGAAGTTGTAGAAGTTTCAATACCAGCCAGAGGTAGAAAGAAAAAGAAGAGAAACAGATGGAGAAAAGCAAAAGATGGTTGCTTAGATTCAGAAAGCCAAAGCGACGAGAAATCCCAAGATGCCAACGTTTCAGAGGAAATGCTTAACATGTCGTTAGAAAACGAAGAAGCATATCACATAACAGCCAACGATCAAGAATTTGAAAGTAAATTTTTGGAGAAAATGAAAGAATTACTAGAAAATCCAGAAAGTGTGGAATACGATTCGTGTTCAAACGATGAACACGATTTCTCCGATATCAACTACGGTGAATGTAAAATAATCGATGTTAAAGCGAGAAAGAGGGAGCAACTCGATTATTCGGATTTCAAATGCAACAACTGTCAAAAGTTTGACATTCCAGTTTGTTTTGTATGTAAATCCCCCGTTTCGCCCAAGGAGAAAGCTGGCCATAGACAAAAATGTTTAGTCGCGCACTGCCATAAATATTATCACATGGAGTGTTTGGATCATTGGCCGCAGACACAATTCAATGGCGGCGAATCTAGGAGTAATAAGAAAAATGAATTTTTCGAAGCGTTTTCGTGTCCCCGACATGTGTGTCACACGTGTGTGTGCGACGATCCGAGCGGCTGTAAAACTAGATTTAGTGGAGATAAATTGGCGAGATGCGTAAGATGTCCGGCGACTTACCACACTTTTACAAAATGTCTTCCAGCTGGTAGTCAAATTTTGAGCGGTTCTCATATTATATGTCCAAGGCATTATGAGCATAGGTAAGTTTTATTAATTTATTTAGTATTTATTTTTCTGATAAGCAATTATTAATTCTTCTGCATATCTCTTCCGCCTCTGTCATTAGCCTCTTCATACAAGCTCTATGGGGAGTCCTCATGCTTTTCACGTGACCTTACTCTAGTATCTTCAACATAGTATCTTCAACATAGTATATTCAAAGTCAACCGAGGTCTCCCCTTACCTATCTTATCACTCACTTTTGCTTCATATATTTTTCACAACTTAATTATGTTTTTCCATTATTTTTTCCACAGGCCAGGCAAAGTACCCTGTCACGTAAATACAGCGTGGTGTTTTATATGTGCGTTGGGAGGATCTCTAATTTGCTGTGAATATTGTCCCACCTCGTTTCACGCTGAGTGCCTTAATATTAAACCACCTGAAGGTAATTATTATTTTTTTAATATTTATTTATTTCTATAATATGGCAACATAGCATAGCAGATTTTTATTACGTTAATTTTTGTTAATGAAAGTAAAATTATATTGAAAATAATCGAGTATTGAATTTATCACAAATCATTTTTTTGGTGAAGTATGAAAACAATAATTATTTGCGCCTTTTTTTAAATAATTTTCATACAGAAATTAATTAGTTTTTTTTTAATATTTCTTTTCAGGTGGATATATGTGTGAAGACTGTGAGACTGGTCGTCTACTTTTGTATGGAGAGATGGTCTGGGTTAAGTTAGGACATTACAGGTAAGCATTTCAATTTTTTTATTTTATTAGTGTTTTATCAAAACCTGTAATATTAATTTACTGTACTGTAATATTTTACGAAAAATTGAATCATTTATATAAATGCAATATAAAGCTTAACAGTCGGTGGTCTTAGCCGAGTAGTCGGCCAGTAAGTATATAGTAGAAACTCAATTATCCGGCCCTCGGTTATACGGATTTCGGACTATAGGTCCATTTAATTTATTTTGTACCTACAATTTGTATACTATGAAGAAGTGACTTACGTCAAATCACAATTACTACATTTTCCCAACCAAATTTGTAAATAAACATTGATTTTCGTTAACATGTACTAGTCCCTTTAAACAAACGTATAATTTTCAAAACTGGCTTACCCGATTTTATTCATATGTATTATTCGATTATCCGGATTATCGTTTATCCCAATGCCTTACAACGAAGTCCGGTTAATCGAGCTTAGATTTTTAAAACTTATTTTAAATATTTCATATTTTTTTCAGATGGTGGCCAGGTATAATATTGCATCCGTCAGAAATACAACAGAACATTCTGTCGGTGAAACATTCTCCGGGCGAGTTTGTTGTGCGATTTTTTGGACAGTATGACCACTATTGGGTGAATAGAGGCAGGGTGTTTCCTTTTCAAGAGGGTAAGTAGGCGTTTCTATTAATTATTTATATATAATATTAAAAACATAAAGTTAAGTTATATGTATATTTTTATATTTATTAAATTTGATTGTATTTATTTTTGTCAGTCTATATATTTGTCGATGTATCGATTGGTTTATCTATAAATCGATTTGCATTATTATTTTTGTTTTTGGTAATTAGTAAATGTAATTTCAACATTTGCATATTAAAACTTAACCATTAAAATATGTTTTTAGGTGACTCGGGTAAAGTTTCAAGTCAAAAGTCCAAAATCGACGCCGCATTCACAATGGCGATGGAGCACGCGCAGAGAGCTTGTGAGATATTGAAAAGTTAGTATATTTATAGTTTTATGTTGTAACCCCCAAGATATAAGAGGTATTCTTCAGAAGAAAAAACAAGGAAAGTTAATAATAATAATAATAATAAAAATTCTTTATTGTACACCCAATAATATATACAGAAATTACAAAATGAGAACATACGTTGGTACAAAAGGCGACCTTATTGCTAAATAGCAATCTCTGCCAGGCAACCTTAATGCAGAGGAAATAGCAAAATTGAAGTAGGGATGGGGTGCAAGTAATATTTAAGTAGTGTATAAAATATACATAAATATGTGCATACAAACAAACATATACATACATACATACATACATATACACACACATACATATATATACATATACATATACATACATACATACATACATACATATACATATATATATACATATATACACATACATACAAACATATATACCTACATATACATACACATATACACACACATACACTTACATATAAAATTATCACATTATTAAATGAGAATAAGTATTACGCAATAAAATATCAAAACAAAAAAATATGGGAGCTGTATAAATAAAGTAAAATAAATTAATCAAAGTGACAGGTAGTGTTTCTTTAAGCGACGCTTAAAAATTAAAATGTTTTGGCATTTCTAATATCGAGGGGAAGGGAGTTCCATAACCGACAGGCAGTTGTGGTAAAGGAGCAACTATAAAAGGAAGAGGCATGGGAAGGAATTTTTAAGGAGAGGTTACGTTTCGAGCGAAGACACCGAGAATGTGACTCGCCCAAAAATTGGAAACGTTCTTTAAGATATGGAGGAGAAATTGGATTGAACAGAATACAGTAAAGAAGATGAAGTATATGAGTATTCCTGCGAAGGCGGATCGGGAGCCACTTGAGTTTCTTACGAAAATCTGAAATATGATCATATTTGCGTAAACCAAATATGAAGCGAATACATAAATTTTGAAGGCGCTCAAGTTTATCTAATTGGTCCTCTCTTAGGTCAGGGTAGCATATGTCAGCATAATCAAGAATCGGTAAAAGGAGAGTATTTGCTAACGAAATTTTAGTTGGTACCGGAAGAAAATTACGCATGCGTTTAAGAGATCCTAATGACGCAAAGATCTTTCTACTTACCTCACTTACCTGTGAATCCCATGACATATGGTTGTCCAAAGTGATTCCAAGATCTTTTACCGTTTTACTATATGGTAAGGAGTCATTATTAAGAAATACTGGCGGTAAAGTCGAAGCATCTATTTTTGATTTTTTTTTTTTTTTTTTTTTTTTTTTTTTTTTTTTTTTTTTTTTTTTTTTTTTTTTTTTTTTTTTTTTTTTTTTTTTATAGAATTATGTGTATTTTTTAGAATTATGTGTATTTTTTTTTAGTTTCACGCTTTATCTCGCACATGGCAGGGTAGGCAGAGGGAACTGCAGAAACCATACGAACCTAGTGTTAAGACACTCCGTTACTTAGTCCCTGCTTTCTCCGTCCCCGCTTTCCGCCGTTTTCAAGGCAGTGCATGTTGAGTGGCGGAAGTCAACGCCGCGCTTTGCCTTAGTTGCCAGAGCGAAGAAAATGGAAATAGAAAAATTTATCTTCCCCGACTGGGGATCGAACCCAGAAACCGTCGCGTTATAGGCAGACGTTGCGCCTCTGCGCCACGACGGTTTTTTTATACTATAAAAAAATAAAACCGACAATAATTTGTAGAAATGTTTATTCATAAAACATCACTATTAGTATTATAACTTCTATGTACAAAATTTAAAACAAATCTGTCTGTTATAATATCAATTAAGTGCTCCACTCCACTTATTTTTTATTCCACTTTTTGCTACGCGCTAAGTGTACGATAATTTAAACATATTTAATTTTCTAGAGGACAGTCTTGGCTTGGCAGAGGCTTAGCGTCTACGCAAAAACGCGCGTTTGTGGTTTCGATTCCCACTCGGGGGCGATGAATTTTACTATTTCTGTGTTCTTCGCTCTGGAAACTCGGCAAAAACGCGGCGTTGAGTTCCACCACTATACGCAATGCCTTGAAAAAACGGAAAGCAGGGACTAAGCAACGGATTGTCATAATACAAGTTTCCTATGGTTCCTGCAGTGCCTACCCTGTCATGTGCGGGATAAAGCGTGAAGACATATAGTTTCTAATATAGTATATTCAATATTTTTTAAATAGATTAGACCATAAACTATAATTTCTCAATCCAATTACAGAAGCAATGCCCAACGAGGAGGAGTCGCTCGACATCGCGTCGTCGCTGCTGCCGCCGCACTACGTCAAGCTGAAGGTGAACCGCCCGTGCGGGTCGCTGTGCGGCCGCCGCGTCGACCTCGAGGAGGGCTCGCTCACGCAGTGCGAGTGCGACCCGCGCGACCTGGAGCCCTGCGGCCCCTACTCGCAGTGTTTGAACCGGTTGGTGATTGTATATGCGAGTTTAATATCGATTTTTTGCTGTTGTTATCTGTGTTGTATGTAGAAGTAGAGCAATATCGATTTTTTTTGTTATTATCTGTGTACAACACAGTAGAAATAGCGATACATGTCGATTATAATATCGTACTTTGGTTATGATTTGTATTGTATGTAGTTAGGCATTCTAGTGATTTCGATTAGATTTTTTTTAGTTTTGTGATTGTTAATGTTTATGGCAATTTTCAATGCTTGGACAGGTGGGTTGCTGTATATGCGAATTGCGATACGTATCGATTATAATATCGATATTTTTTCTTATAATTTGTATTGGATATAGCTGTGTAGATAGTTTTGCATAGGTTGATTTTGTTTTGAAAAAGTATTATTGATTTTTTTTAAATATGGTTCATGTTTGTGGTAACAATTATTTTTTTTTTGATCAATAAGCGGTCGATCTTTAAACTCATCTATAAACTAATCTAATTAGTTGATAGATGAGTTTGACGATCGTTCTCGTTCGGTCTATCATTCAAGTTTTCAGCGTATTTTGTTATCATTTTATTGTTTTTTTGGTACTTCTTTTTTAAATTGTACATTTATTTAATATTGATATTTTTTTTCCAGAATGTTGTTAACAGAATGCGGTCCAACATGTCTCGCCGGTGATAAATGCAACAATAGAGCGTTTGAAAAACGTCTGTACCCCAAACTGACCCCATACAGAACACCACATAGGGGTTGGGGGTTGAAAACCTTAGTGGATATAAAAGCAGGTAAGATAACATAAAATATGTATGTTATAAAATATTTATATTGTCAGTATAAGCTAGAGGAGCTGTAACATCTAGTTGTCAGTTTATAAAATGTATAAATATAATGAAATTCCGTAATTTATTCTAAATGTGGCAACTTAAAAAATTAGAGAAAGCTAGTGGGTTACTAACTAAAATTAGTTCAAAAACTCGCCTCTCTAAGTATGCGCATTTAAAACGCTTCCACAAATAGTAATATTTATAGATATTGTTAAAATGGTTTTTGTAGGTTTATATATGTTTGTTAATATTTGTTACACTACTACTTATATATATATATATATATATATATATATATATATATATATATATATATATATATATATATATATATATATATATATATATATATATATATATATATATATTATATATATATATATATATATATATATATATATATATATATATATATATATATATATATATATATATATATATATATATATATATATATATATATATATATATATATATATATATATATATATATATATATATATATATATATATATATATATATATATATATATATATATATATATATATATTTCTTTACAATGGAATTTAAAATGGATTCCTTCACAATGGAAGAGTGCTTATGTCATTCCACTTCCCAAAACCTCCAACCCTTCCAACATCACTGATTACCGTCCTATATCTATCCTTCCAATTCTATCCAAAGTCCTTGAATCCATAGTCAATAGCCAATTCTTCTCTTTTCTCTCTGAAAACAATTTACTATGTCCTTTCCAATCAGGTTTCCGTCCGTATCACAGCACAGTTGGAGCATTGCTGAATATCACAGAGGACATTCGGTGTGCTATGGATAGCACCAAGCTCACCGTTATGGTACTCTTGGATTTCAGTAGCGCATTCAACTCTGTTGATCTCGACATACTTCTTGGTACTCTTCGAGCAGTCAATATTTCACGTTCATTTGTTTTCATGGCTATGTTAATATAGACTAGTATTTACACACATATATATATATATATATATATATATATATATATATATATATATATATATATATATATATATATATATATATATATATATATATATATATATATATATATATATATATATTATATAATAGACATATATTTTTTAATTCCAGGCCAATTCGTAATAGAATACGTGGGTGAACTGATAGACGAGGAAGAATTTCAAAGGCGCATGAGAAGGAAACACGAAGTCAGAGATGAGAACTTCTATTTTCTCACATTGGATAAAGAGAGGGTTATCGATGCGGGGCCCAAAGGGAATTTTGCCAGGTTAGTTTTTTTTTCACATTTTAGCTATATGAAAATAAAAAAATATTTTATTACAACAATATAGCTATTGATAGTGATTTAATACTTTTATCTTTATTTTGTGACGTAACATGACTGACAATTTAATTGAATATTCTACTCTATATTAGTAAATATATATAAAATATTAAAATTGTAGACATGTAATGTTTTTTTTTAATAAGAATTTGATGTTAAGTTTTTATTCTGTGGCAGGCGCCTTATTTTGATATTATACTGTCTCGTAAGTCAACTGTCAATTGAGCATCGCACTGTTATATCTGCAACCGTATATCCATATCCATACCTTTTACGCTCTTTATCATTTGAAACTACCCTCTTTTTAAAAGATATTTTAAATTATATATTTTTAATTACAGATTTATGAATCATTCGTGTGAGCCGAATTGCGAAACGCAAAAGTGGACAGTACTGGGCGATATACGTGTCGGTCTGTTCGCCCTCTACGACATACCTGCTGTAAGTCGGGAACTTTATTATATAGTCCGTAGAGATTAGAGAGGACCATCGTGGCGTAGAGGCGTAGCGTCTGCCTGTAAACGCGACAGTTTGTGGGTTCGATTCCCATGAGGGGTTGATGGATTTTTCTATTACCAATTTCTTCGCTCTGGAAGCTAGGCAAAGTGCGGCGTTAAGTTCCGCCTCTCAATACGCAATGCCTCGAAAAAGGTGGAAAGCGGGGACGAAGTAACGGAGTGTCTCAACACTAGGTTCGTATGATTCCTGCAGTTCCCTCTGTAAACCCTGCCATGTGCGGGATAAAGCGTGAAGACAAATAAACGATTATAAATTGATTTATTTCAAATTCTACAAGTATTTCTAATTTTGAGACGTAAGTGTGATTATATAAAAACAATGGAGTACGTTTTTAATATAAATTTCTATATTACATGCATTTAATGTTATTTTTAACAGAATAGTGAGCTGACGTTTAACTACAATTTGGAATCGGCGGGCATTGAGAAGAAGAGATGTATGTGCGGCGCTAAACGCTGTTCCGGATATATAGGGGCTAAACCGAAACAGGCGAGTTTTACTATAATTTTTGTAAATATATATTTTCATACTAATTTTATTTAATATACACTTAAAGTGATTTATGATTATTTTTGCCGCCAAAAGCTGTATTTTAACACTAGGTTCCCAGGGTCTCTGCAGTTCCCTCTGTCTACTCTGCCATGCGGGATAAAGCGTGAAGTTAAAAAAAAGCTGCAAATTTTATTCATTGATATTTCTTTTTTACAGGAAGAATATTTGTCATATAACTGTGTTTGAATCTAGTGAAGACACTTTTCTCTTTTGGCGTAATTTTGTGATAATGTGTTGATGTAATTTAATGTTTCCTTTTCCTATAAAAAAGCGTAAACATTACAACATTACGACAGTAAATTAAACCCCCAAGTACGAATTGAACTTATAACCTTCGTTTTTCACTCGGACACTTACCTCTGCCTCTGTAATATTCAATTATTTTTTTATTATACTAGTTCTGTGTAAGATTAAAGATAAATAAAAATATCAATAAAAATGTCAACAGGAGGATCAACCAAAGAAAAATAAACTACAAAAACGTGTGTACAGAAAGAGGCAGAAAATAGAGGATTCGCCGTCAACCAGCCAGAAACCAAAAAATAGAATCGGCCGACCTTACAAGCCTAGAGAACTAACCGACATAGAGAAAGATTTATTAATAATAAAAAACGCTACTTCATTGTCGAGCGATTCAGAATGTAGTGGACGCCTGAGTAGTTTAGATAGCACGAAAGATAATAAAAGTTTAAAAAGGAAAAAGATATTCGATGATATATCCCCGAAAAGAATCAAAATGGAGTTCGAGTGAAACAATGAATCGGATTCAGTCGATGAATCGTGATGAATCACGCGTGATGATGGATCGGATTCAGTTGTACAATGTCGGGATTTAATGAAGTGGAATGTATAAATAATGGATTTATTTACTTGTATATATGCTTTACATATCAGCTGCTAATAAATACGTATTATAACTGGTTTGTTCTTTTATTGATTATTATACATATCTGGTTTTAAAAAAAGTGAGTGTAAATTTGAAACATAAATAAATCTCATTTCATGATCGTCGTGGCGCAGAGCGCGTGGCGCGTAGCGTCTACCGGTAAACACGACGGTTTGTGAGTTCGATTTCTGTGATGGAAAAATGTTTTTTTACCTTTTCTTTGCTCTGGAAACTAGGCAAAGCGCGGCGTTCAGTTCCGCACGCAATGCCTCGAAAAAGTGCGGAAAGCGGGAACGGAGAAAGTAGGGACTCAGCAACGGAGTGTCTTAACACTAGTTAGTTAAAAAAAAATCACAGAATAATGTTATCGTCTGCCTGGAAACGCGACGGTTTGTGTGTCCGATTCCCACTTGAGGAAGATGGATTTTCATTTCCATTTTCTTCGCACCTAGGCGAACCCAGGCGTTAATTTCCACCACTCAAATCGCAATGCTCAAAGTACCAAAAGCATAGAACGGAGGTTCCTGAGGTTTCATCAACCTACCCCGCTATTAGCGAGATAAAGTCAAACAATAAAAAAATAATGTTAATAAACTTACCACGAATCATTTTTTGATTCGGACTTACATTGGAGTCAAATGTAGAAGGTATAATTAGTGAAGATAAGTTATACACATGATGGCTGCACTGATCCGAGTCAAGTGCCCGGCTATCATTCTGCCATAAAGTAGTATAAAGTATTGTTTTACATATGAAAAATATTGCACAAAGTACCCCACGATTTTTCACAATATTATCACATATCATATTTTTATATTATCACTGTTTTTAACTTTTTTATTTTTTAGTTTGAGATGCTTGAAAGGCGCGATTTTTAGATTTTTAAACTATATTTATGTCTTTTCAACTGGCGCGGACAGGATTCAAACCCACGACCATTTGATCTGGAATCAGTGCAGACCCGCACCGTAGACCGGTCGGCTAATGGTGGTTGGCAGGAGGAAATTTCTCACATATCCACTAACCCATATAAAAGCGCAGTTTATAAAAGCGTGTTAAAAATATCTACTATTAAATGTTGCCAACCTTATTGTCAAAAAATTACAGAATGAGAAAGAGATATATCTCTTTACCGCTTTGACAGGACAGTGTACGCTTGCGTCATACGTGACAAATGAGGGATTTATTTTAAATCGAAAATTTAATTATAACTTTAAACAAATAAAGTTTTTTATTATTGAAAATACTTTTAGTACCATTCTTATGTAGACTAGTTAAATGTGCTTCCGTTTAAGGACGTAACAATAACGACACTCTGTATAGTAACTATTTAATAAATATATCAATTTTTTTTTAAATATTTAATGACGTAAAAAGTTGTCAAGTAAATACATATCTACTAATTTTGATCAAACGTTCAGTAAGTTATCTTTCATTGAGAAGGGTTCTTGCAACTGCATATTGACTTATATACAAATTTAACATATTTTTTTACACAAACTTTCCTTTTTCATATTAAAATCTATTTATATAAATTTTTTTACCCTTAGAATTTCCAAAACAACTAAAACACACAATTAAATTATGTCAAAAATTGTGCACAAATTCTCAAAGTAACTAGCGAGAAATAAGACTTTATTTTGTTTTATGTTATTATTAGATATAATTACAAGCGATAGTCTCTGTGTGTGTTTCTCTTTGTTATAAAGACACGAGTAAAAGCCTACAGGTAGATTGGTTGATTAATTTAACATTTTACTTAGACTGTACTAAAAATAAACCCTGTTCTAATACATTGTAAGTACAAGCCACGCTTCGTATACTAAGTGAGTTGTTGTAAGGCAATCTCTTGCCGCGAGCCTAATAACATATATGTTAGATGTAGGTAAATAGTACCTACACAATGTAGATACAGGAAGAAATAAAATTATATTATAGGCTTTATGTTTTAAATCAATCTACATATATATATATATATATATATATATATATATATATATATATATATATATATATATATATATATATATATATATATATATATATATATATATATATATATATATATATATATATATATATATATATATATATATATATATATATATATATATATATATATATATATGTATATAGTATATATTTAATGAATATAATAAACTGCGTTCTGCTACCAGAAAATATATATTGAATAGTGGGTAGGGGTCAGCAATTGTGGAAGCGTGCTGAAGTGGAGGTTATTTATTAATTATTTACTTTATAGTCGGTTCTAGGATAATAGAAATTGTACAGTACCTTATCTTCATAATTCACAACACAAGCACTGATTGTTCACGTGGAATGCTTCACTTGAGTCTTCTTCACTAGGGGTTACTTGCACTATTATCTTTTGTAGGTTTGTCTTTGTCAGGTTCAATATCAAGAGGGAATACACAAAAGGGAAATCAAATAAGGCTGAGGGAAAATCACACCGCTAATTAATATTAGATTCAGGAAGGACGTGCGCTCGCGTCGGCCGTCTCACGTGCCCCTTTTACTACAACTCGACAACTACTAGGGGAAAACACAAAAGGGAAATCAAATAAGGCTGAGGGAAAATCACACCGCTAATTAATATTAGATTCAGGAAGGACGTGCGCTCGCGTCGGCCGTCTCACGTGCCCCCTTTACTACTTCTCGACAACTACTACTGACCGCTCGCGCCGGGAGTTGGCACAAGACTCTGACGACAACCCGCGCGGGGGTCATCGCAGGGGGCGGCACAAATAGGAATAAACATAGCCCCCGCCCTAAACATCTAATGTTTACGAGAAAATGGGAGTAGCTAACTAATAGGTAGACGAACTAATTTGGTTAAGGCTCTCTTTAGGATACCTGTCGATGTCTTAACATCAACCACACGCACAACGCTATCTTTACCAGGATAAATTTGGGAAATGCGACCACGTCGCCACTGTAAAGGGGGTAAATTATCATCTTTTATGAGGACTAGCTCGCCTACTGTTGGAGGATTCACTGGATCAGTCCACTTCTGCCTAGTCTGCAGAGTGTATAGGTACTCTAACTGCCACCGTGACCAAAAATGTTGAGTTATCTGTTGCACTACTTGAAAACGGGTTAAACGATTAATTTTTACATTGTTATAGGGATACTCCGGCAAAGCACTAAGAGGTTGGCCAATCAAAAAATGACCAGGCGTCAAAATTTCTAGATCGTTAGGGTCATTAGATAAGGGACATAATGGCTAGGAATTTAATACCGCTTCAATTTTAGCAAAAATTGTAGTTAATTCCTCGAATGTTAAAGGAATTTCATAAACGACCACCGACTCTGATGATTCCTTCTTTGTCAAGAAAGAGTGAGAGTCGTCTTAAGGAAGACCGCAAGGAAACGCTACGCGCTAACGCGATAAGGATACAGATAGCTCAACGGGTAAGTTTCGGGGTTTTATTTATAAATCTCACTATCGTTATCTAAGGTCTAATCATAGTTTGAGGGGTCTCTTCAACCTTCCAGAATTTCTCGATGAGACAGGTAAGGATATTCCAGTCATGGGGGACTCTAATTCACCATAATCGGCAGCGACTGGACCGCAAACAATATAACCAAAAATTGTAGATAAAGCAGTAAGGCCGTTAAAGTTAAATATTTTATCTTGTAATAAAAGCGCGCCGAACACGTCAGCACCCAATAGTATATCTATCGGGCCAGGCTTATTATAGGTAGGGTCAGCAAGGGAAAAATCACTACTAGGAAAAAACACAGACTCAGGGAACTCAAACTCAGGATGCGTACCGGCAATCACATCTATAACCATAGCAGAGGTTGACACCTCAGGGAAGGAATTATACAAAGGTTTAAAACACAGGGAAATAGAACCACGGGAAACCACTAAAGGAATATTACCTATGCCACGTACAGGGGCACAGGAGGGGGAGATGGGCAAATTGAGGTAATTAACAACAAGATCGGTTGTAATGAGGCAACCCTGGGCACCGGTATCACATAAGGCACGCGCTTCAATATAATAACCACTAGCAGTTTTAACGTGTAATTTAACAGTAGGCAATAATATAAGGGAATTGGGTGAGATATTAAGGCAAGGGGAAGGGGGAGTAATACAAGTATCTAGCTATGTGGGTCTATCTTCTCTATTATAGGAATTATCACGATATCTTATATTATTTTCAACCTGTCTAGGTTGGGGCGGAGCATTTTCTCTGGGGGGAGAAGCTCTCTGGGAATGTCGTTGGGGGGAGCGCTGGAGTTGCGAAGGGGAATATTTCTTATGCTGGCCCCCGCCCATATGGGGACCGCGGGTAGAAGAAGGATAGGTACGCGGATAATTGCGTCTATCAAATTTGGAATTATAATTATACTTGCGATTGGATGAGGTAGGATACATTGGGTTACGGGAATCATTAAAACATAGCATAGTGTGATGGGATGAGCGACCGCAGGTTGAACATTTGTAGTCCCGCTTGCACATAAGAATTGAATGTTTGTCCAAACACCTATAACATAACCGGGAATGTTTTACAAATCCCGATCTTTCTCTAGGATTCATAGCTCTAAATTCGGGACATTCACGGAGGTAATGGGAAGAGGAAGCACACAGGTAACATTTTTTACTATTATTTATTACAGGTAACATTTTTTGTCTATTGTTTAATATAGGGGAGGGAGGAGCCGCAAAGTAAGTATGTTTAGGTACAGTACTTTTAAATTTCGTCAGGTTAGAATCTACAAGGGAGGTGTTGCCAACGTTGTCATGGTGACGACATTCGTCTTCCAAAAAAGTAGTAAGATTTTTAAACGTAGGTAATTCATCAGCGTCACCGCCATAACAACGCTCAAAACGGGATTTCAAATCAGAGGGAAGCTTAGTCAAACATATATGTACTAACATATAAGACCATGAGGAGACGGGTAACTCTAAACGTTCTAAACAGCGATAGGCAGTTAACAAGGGGTTCATGAAGGCCGCGCGCAAACCTGTAAATTTATTCGAAATCTCCGGCAGGGTAAGTATCTGGGTTATGTAAGTATCAGCAAGAACCCGTGTATTGTGATATCGCTGTTTCAGCAACTCACGAGCAACTTCATAGTTGCCCTCTTCAACTTTTAAATGTAGCAACAACCGCTTAGGTTCATCTGCTAAGGATCCAACTAAGTACTGCAATTTCATTGTGGGGGTTAAATGGTGTTGGGAATCTACTACACTGTCAAACTGGTCAATAAAACTTATCCAGGAATCAGGACGTCCATCAAACTTAGGGATAGGTAAATCAGGTAATCTATTATAAGGAGTTCGCTCAGTAATATTTCTACTACTCATTCTTACGGGTGTACTGGCCATGACAGGATCAACTACGGGAGCATGTGGGCACAACTCTAACTGACGCACCCGGAGGTCGTCTATTTTCTTATTTACTAAACGCACTTCTTTTTTTACATAACTAATTTCTTGGTAATCGATAGCCGGGTCTAACCCACCCAGGAGCACTGAGGACGCGTTTACAAATAAATTACAATGAGAATCTAAATCCTTGAACCTAACTAATAATCTATGTATTTCAGAAGTGCCAAGAAGTTCCGAGGTATCGGCAATCCAATCGGAAACAAAGCGTACCACACCTATATTTTTTCTATATTCCGCGCTTTCCGTAAATAAGGAACATTTTACTGTTTCATCATGAGTAGCCATTTTAAATTATCAAGTAAACAAATAACTCAACTAAAATATTAAAAAAAAAATAATAAACTCATAATAAACAATGAACCCACTACCAACGGGCGAAATCAAAAATCAAGTAAACAAATAACTCAACTAAAATATTAAAAAAATAATAAACTCGTAATAAACAATGAATCCACAACAGCTGGCGAGATAAGAAACCAGTTACGGTCAAGTTCAGGGACGCGTCGCATCTACATATATCGCAATACAACAAAATAATATGATATACAATATGACTACAATTAAGGCTTAAGCTTCATTTAAATAAAAATAAAAAAAAAAGGGTAACAATAAAAGTGTAAGGATAATATTTTAAAGTAAGTTAGTTTTTTAAGGAAATTATATTAAAAATTTTAACTAACTTCAATTATAATTTAAAACGGGATAGGTAATAACGTATAGGCGTAATATTATAAAATATATGTAACCATATTATGTGTACTTATTATATTTTATATTTAATATATAAAATTATATTCAATATTTATTTATATATTTTACACATTATACATTCACCCTACACAATTATATATTCAATATTATATGTATAAAAATTTCATATAACATTATTTATAATAAAATATAATTCACGAGCATACTCGAATGAAACGCGTAGTATGCGGCAAGGCGAGCGCGCGATGATATGATTCTACACACGACTGCGTTATATTTTAAACAACTCGATGCGAACACGTTTTAAAAGGTTAGGAAATCAAATTATATTGTAATTATGCGTTAGGTACCAAATTAAGAGCCAAAATACCAAAACGGGAAAATAACACTGTAATGAAAGGGACTCAGGGGCATGAACTACGCTATAATCAGGGGGACTCAGAGGGATTAAACTACGCTATAATTAAGGGGACCCAGAGGGATGAAAACTACGCTCTGCTACCAGAAAATGTATATAGTATATATATAATGAATATAATAAACTGCGTTCTGCTACCAGAAAATATATATTGAATAGTGGGTAGGGGTCAGCAATTGTGGAAGCGTGCTGAAGTGGAGGTTATTTATTAATTATTTACTTTATAGTCGGTTCTAGGATAATAGAAATTGTACAGTACCTTATCTTCATAATTCACAACACAAGCACTGATTGTTCACGTGGAATGCTTCACTTGAGTCTTCTTCACTAGGGGTTACTTGCACTATTATCTTTTGTAGGTTTGTCTTTGTCAGGTTCAATATCAAGAGGGAATACACAAAAGGGAAGTCAAATAAGGCTGAGGGAAAATCACACCGCTAATTAATATATCGACTCAGGAAGGACGTGCGCTCGCGTCGGCCGTCTCACGTGCCCCTTTTACTACTTCTCGACAACTACTAGGGGAAAACACAAAAGGGAAATCAAATAAGGCTGAGGGAAAATCACACCGCTAATTAATATTAGATTCAGGAAGGACGTGCGCTCGCGTCGTCCGTCTCACGTGCCCCTTTTACTACTTCTCGACAACTACCACTGACCGCTCGCGCCGGGAGTTGGCACAAGACTCTGACGACAACCCGCGCGGGGGTCATCGCAGGGGGCGGCACAAATAGGAATAATTAATATATATATATATATATATATATATATATATATATATATATATATATATATATATATATATATATATATATATATATATATATATATATATATATATATATATATATATATATATATATATATATATATATATATATATATATATATATATATATATATATATATATATATATATATATATATATATATATATATATATATATATATATTGTTTATATATATATATATATATATACTTAGTCTGGCCATAAATACTGTTACTATTAAAAAAAAGAAAATATTACGTTTGAATTTGGAATCTGTCATTTTTATATGATTGCTTGATGTGTTTTCTTATTTTCGCGCCATTATATTGTTAAATATTTTGTTATATTAAAATGGATGATGAGGTGATAAAGAGAACCGAATCGCTGTGATTGCCTTACATAAAGTAGGTATGGAGAAAAGTGCAATTTTTAAAACCCTCCACCCGCTTGGTATTAGTCAAATGTTTGTTTACTGGGCTATTGATAGGTACAATGATACCTCCTCTGTTTGTGACAGAAAAGATCTGGCCGTCCACGTACCGTTCGTGTGAAAAAGGTGATTAAAGCAGTTAGGGAAAGAATTCGAAGAAATCCTGTCCGTAAGCAAAAGATTTTATCTCGGGAGATGAAGATGGCTCCTAGAACCATGTCGCGTATATTAAAAGATGACTTAGGACTTGCAGCCTATAAGAGACGTACTGGTCACTTCTTAACTGATAATTTAAAGAAGAATAGGGTGGTAAAACCCAAACAACTACTTAAGCGGTACGCAAAGGGAGGTCACAAAAAAATTTTGTTTACGGATGAGAAAATTTTTACAATTGAGCAGTATTTTAATAAACAAAATGACCGTATTTATGCTGGAAGCTCTAAAGAAGCTTCGCAATTAGTAAACAGAGTACAACGTGGGCATTATCCCACTTCAGTGATGGTTTGGTGGGGTGTTAGCTATGAAGGGGTGACTGAGCCATATTTTTGTGAAAAAGGTATTAAAACGTCGGCACAAGTTTATCAAAATACCATTCTTGAGACGGTAGTTAAGTCTTTAACTAACACCATGTTCAATAACAAAGAATGGTGCTTTCAACAAGACTCGGCACCGGGTCATAGAGCTCGATCCACCCAATCTTGGTTGAAAACTAACGTTCCGGACTTTATCAGCACTGAAAACTGGCCGTCGTCAAGTCCTGACCTAAATCCATTGGATTATGATTTATGGTCAGTTTTAGAGAGTAAGGCTTGCTCTAAACGCCATGATAATTTGGAGTCCCTAAAACGATCCATTCGGTTGGCAGTGAAGAATTTTCCTCTAGAAAGAGTTCGTGCTGCTATTGATAACTGGCCTCAACGTTTAAAAGACTGTATTGCAGCCAATGGGGACCACTTCGAATAAACATTGTATATTTTTAATAGTTATATATTGATGTATTAAGCTAACTCACTATGAAAGGAATAAATGTTACGTATAAAAAAAAATCGTGCTTTTCTTTATAACAATATTTATGGCAAGACTAAGTATATATATATATATATATATATATATATATATATATATATATATATATATATATATATATATATATATATATTATATATATATATATATATATATATATATATATATATATATATATATATATATATATATATATATATATATATATATATATATATAAAAATTGAGTTCCTCGTTTCAACAGGATATACGGGGATATAGTGTGAAACTTATAAAAAAAGCACGTGGTAAATAAAAATATAATGTAAGTATAAATTTACAAAAAATATATTAATTAAGCAATCAATTTTTTCATTTAATTCATTATTGAAAAACATCTACTTAATGAACTTAAAAGTGTCTGAAGTCTTTATTAAAGTATGTTTCTTTTAAATCATATTTTTTTATGTGTATATATGTATATATGTGTGTATATTATATTTTTTTTAATGTATATATTTATATGTAGGTACTTTTTTTAAAGCTACACGCTTTTATCCCTCACATTGCAGAGTAGGCAAAGGGAACTGCAGGAACCATATGAACCTAGTGTTAAGACACTCCGTTACTTAGTCCCTGCTTTCTTCATCCCCGCTTTCCGAGGAAAGCGAGGGACGGAGTGTCTTAACACTAGGTTTCCTCTGCCTATGCTCTGCTATGTGTGGGCTTAAGCGTGAAGCTATAAAAAAAGACACTACATTAAAATCTGTTGCAAAGATTAAAAACCCAAGCTTATATAAGAACAGACAGTAGAAAGTGATTTTATTTCTTAAACATATGTAGTTTAAAATGTAAACAACTAAGTGAGCGTCAAAATTTACATAAACAAAGGTTTACACGAGTACTGTAATTTTAAAATAATATTATGTATTTCGTGAAGGTTTTACTAACACTCCGTATACGAGTGGGTAAACCACTTATTATTTTATGCTTAACGATGTTGGTAAGAGATGAAGGAATATCTCAAAGTACTTACTTTTACAATTAGCAAAAAGCTTTAAAAGATATGTTTTTATATAACCCGTCGACAGTTCATGTCTGTTCTGCTAGTCAACACCCAAAGGTGGAAAGGCGGAGAGTGGGGTACGGTGTGTTCTAACACTAGGCTCTCCTCTGTTATGGGGCCGTAGGTAAGGGGGGGCATTTTGGGGCAACGCCCTACCTTAAAATCATAATGCCCTACCTTGAAAATACCGAATACCGAAATAAAATACATTATTTATCAACGCAAAGCTATAGAATGTACCAATATCACTTTAGGTGATCGATTTAGGAGCCCGTCCTTCGAGGGTAGATCAATTATAATATTTTCTTTATTTCCGCCCTACCTGTAACCAATGCTGCCCTACTTCAAAATCAACTCTAGCTACAGCCCTACTCTGCTACCCTTCTATGTGTGGAATACATCCAATTTCTACTTCGTACTGAAATAAAAATAATATATTGTACGAGTGAGGATCAAATCCACATCTATGGCATTAAATCTCTTAATTAAAAATAAGATTCAATCAAATGAGCTGTGGATTACATTTTTAGGTATTACAATTTTATTGTGTTAGTGTAAAGACATTCCGTTTTCTTAACTAGCAAAAAGAATTGTTGGTGGCATTTTCAATTCAAGAGATTTTCAAAATGTTTTGTGTGTGCATTTTATTTACGTCAATTTCAGAAACATAAACACACTCACACATAAAACACACAACCGATTCAAAGCAAGTTATTTTTTTTTTAAAGCTTCACGCTTTATCCCGCACATGGCAGAGTAGGCAGAGGGAACTGCAGGAATCATACGAACCTAGTGTTAAGACACTCCGTTACTTAGTCCCTGCTTACTTGGTCCCCGCAAGTTATTTTCTTTGTTATATTTCGGTAAGTTTCTTTCGACATCTATTTATTTCATTTAAGTTACATAAGTTATAATTATATAAGATTAAGGACCAAATTCGCCGGTCATAAATAAAGTTTCAGATAGTATTTATCTATAAGCAGTATTTACTATCAGATGGTAGTTAATACTGCCTAATAGATAAATGCCACACATTAAACAGGTTTTTTTCTGCTAGATAGTCACATCTGAGACTTGTAAAAACTAAATTTTTTGCATATCTGCCAGACAAGGTATATATATATATATATATTATTTTTTTTACCTCTTTATCCCGCACAAGGCAGGGTAGGCAGAGGGAACTTCAGGGAACCTAGTGTTAAGACACTCCGTTGCTTAGTCCCTGCTTTCTCCGTCCCCGCTTTCCGCCGTTTTCGAGGCATTGCGTGTTGAGTGGCGGAACTAAACGCCGCGCTTTGCCTAGTTTACCAGAGCGAAGAAAATAGAAATAGAAAAATCCATCTTCTCCGACTCGCCCGAACTACCCCGAACCCAGAAACCATCGCGTTACAGGCAGACATTGCGCCTCTGCGCCACGACGGTCCGCAGGCATATATTTCCTAGAACTTTATTATCTAGAACTTTATCAGCAAGTGGCGAAACTCGACATCGATAAAGCTGGCGAAGCCACAAATAGCTGCTAGTATATTAATATATAGTACACTATAGAATATATTTAAATATCTTGATACCTAACTGAAGAGAAGAAAGTATCAAAGACGACTAAAATAAACATCAAAGTGAACACACGCTTAACAACTTTCTGTATATGAAATAGGATTAGACTAAATCCGATGCGAAGGAAAATTGAAGTTACAGAATTATATTGATTATTTTGTCGTTTTGTTGTTGGTTTAAAACAACAACAAAATGTCGAAGAAAACTTAAATATATTTGGAGGCTTTATTTGTATATTTATGAATATTTTATTTTAGCATTTGAAAGCTTTCTTAAATAAAAAGCTTTTAGCAAGTTTATTTTTTTGTTCATGAAAATAATTTTGTTGTTTTAATTTTAAATGTAAACGTGGTTTTGATTCCCACTCGGGAAGATTAAATATTTTTTCGTTCCGTTAATAACATCACGGCGTTGAGTTCCACCCCCCAATACATATTGTATTGAACATTAAGCGGCTTATCAAAATTTCTTATTACTGAAAAGATTTTCAAAGTTCCTTTTAAAAATTTATATATTTAATAATTATTCCAAGAATATATTATACTAGATTTACTTCAAGTAACTTTCAGTACGGTTGCCTCTTGCGCGTCTCGTTACCGACTCAGGTCAAGACTCGAGCCACAATTTGTGTTGTAGCCTCACCCTTACTTTGATATGATCTACAAATAGATTTGTTGTCTGGAAATAGTTTCGATTTAACTTTGCTTCATTGTTTATTTCAGTGTTAAAACTTTTTTTATTTAGTACTAACGAGAATTGTACACACACTATGTGGAGAATCTTTTACTATTTAAAGTGTTTCCTTTTTGGACATTTTTACTAATGTTACGCTTACAGCTTTGTTAGCTTTATATATATATATATATATATATATATATATATATATATATATATATATATATATATATATATATATATATATATATATATATATATATATATATATATATATATATATATATATATATATATATATATATATATATATATATATATATATATATATATATATATATATATATATATATATATATATATATATATATATATATATATATATATATATATATATATATATATATATATATATATATATATATATAATTGACATTCTCGTAAATATTTCTTCAGTAATATCAAATAATTTATAGTATTTAAAAACAAAAACTGTACTGTAACTGTACTGTTGCTTACCTTACAAAAGTTACAAATCGTATGTCATATAGAAAATAATAATAAGTGGGATTTGAACTTGTTACCAACGCATCTAAGTTCCAGTTCCAGTAAACATTTAAAGATCTTTACACAACTGAAACAACAAACACTGGCTACTCAATACTTAGAATGTTATGTTTGTACGTACTTAATACTTAAGTTGAGCTTTCCAAATAAAGACTTGTGAGAAGTTCTTGAAACTGGATTTAGAAAGCTTTTCTTCTAGTATCAATCATGCTTAAAACATGGTGATTGGTTTAACCAATGAAAATTGTAACAGTTTCATATTAATTTTGTGATAATTTATTTAATTTTATCTTTCATAAGAAGATAAAAGAAGGGTAAGAAAATATTAATATAGCAGAAATAGAATTTATATTGAGGACCGTCGTGGCGCAGAGGCGCAACGTCTGCCTGTAACGCGACTAACACGACGGTTTCTGGGTTCGATCCCCAGTCGGGGAAGATAGATTTTTCTATTTCCATTTTCTTCGCTCTGGCAACTAAGGCAAAGCGCGGCGTTGAGTTCCGCCACTCAACATGCAATGCCTCGAAAACGGCGGAAAGCGGGGACGAAGTAAGCAGGGACTAAGTAACGGAGTGTCTTAACACTAGGTTCGTATGGTTCCTGCAGTTCCCTCTGCCTACCTTGCCATGTGCGGGATAAAGCGTGAAGCTAAAAAAAAAATATAATTTAGAATATAGAATCTTGTTGCGTAATTAAGTAAATTACAAATTATGTGTTCACGCTTCATTTCGCACATAGCAGTGTAGCCAGAGGGAACTGCAGGAACCATAGAAACCTCTTTGAAGTCTTATATCGCCTATAAGTCTAATGCCTTATAAGTCTAATGTAATTTTAAGGGTTTACCAATATTAGGTAACGGTTTCTGGCCTGCAATATCGTCTGCTTGGATGTTAATCATAAAGTACTCGTTTCTGTAAGAATTTCGTGAAATCCTAGTGATGACCTAAATGTCAGGTTTCTATACTAGGGTCTAGGTCAATCGCTCACTTACAAAACTGTACAGATGTTTGTACTATTGTGCTAGAACAGAAGAATAAAAAAAAAACATTAACATTAGACAGAATCAGAAAAAACGAACAAAAAATATTAATAATAAATAAATTAATATAGGCAAAGCGCGGCGTTGAGTTCCGCCACTCAACACGCAATGCCTCGAAAACGGCGGAAAGCGGGGACGGAGAAAGCAGGGACTAAGCAACGGAGTGTCTTAACACTAGGTTTCCACGGTCCCTGCAGTTCCCTCTGCCTACCCTGCCATGTGCGGGATAAAGCGTGAAGCTAAAAAAAAAATTATATTGAAAAATACAAAAATATAGTAATTTTGTATTCCCGCGCATAACAGTGTAGCCAGAGGTAACTGCAGCAACCTAATGTCGAATGCATAATCCGTCTCCCACTTTCGACTTACTGTCGCTTTGAGTGTTGAGTGACGGAACTCAACGCCGCGCTTGCCTAGTTGCCAGAGCGAAGAAAATGGAAATGGAATCGAACCCATAATTCGTCGCGTTAACAGGTACATATAATTAACATACATATTTTTAATTTCAATTTAAGTTCAATTCAATTCAATTAAGTTATAAAAATATGTATATTTTGTAGAAAATAGAGCATTTCTTATATTATCGTGCCACGATTGTGCAGGCTCGAGTCACTTGACCCGGTGTTATCGGGCTCGAAGGACCACTCGTGGTTTTCAATTTGAAATACAAAGTTACTGTTTTCCACTTTAAGCCTAGCTTATAGAAACTTCGTGTAAAATTTTTTTAGTTTTTAACCTATTTTGACATTTTGGATTGATTTTAAATATTTTTTTTGGAACACTTTACTCACGTTTTGTTCGATGAATTATCTTTCTCTAAACTAAGCAAGCAAAATCTATAAGCGAGATTATAATTTTCCATACTAAAAATTGTCATAAGCACGACATCGCTTTACTTGTTTATTAATTTTAAACATTCACCAGATGGAAGACATTTGTTTGATGTGTCAAATACGAAGTACATATAATATAATATATTTTATATCGTTTAAAAGTCAAAGCGAAGATAAGCAATTGAACTTGTTCTTAGTATAATTAACAGTATTAATTTACTGCCAAGAGCAACTTTTGGCGGATACCTTGGTTTTGAAGATGTCAGTATGTTATTAGATGAGGCATAATATATTTTTAAGAGTATATAAGTGTGCCAAGTTTCACACTTCTCCATTAATTCTTTCTGAGGTCGTCTATAACTTGATTTTTTAACACAAAAACATATTTCAATTCAAACTAATTTTTAAGAATTTCTGAGACAAATTCTTTAGCCACATTATACTATGGATTTTTTGTCACTGTCTGGGAATTTAATCCATAATTAAAAATAAATATTTTGATTAATTTTAAAATCCATTTGAAAAAGTTGTTGATGGCGAGCTCTTTTTGACAAATATTTATGTCTGTAATCTAGACAAAGCGCGATGTCCATTCCGCTTCTCTACAGAATGTCTCGCTGCACATTTTGCTATGAAAACATATGTATGCGGGATAAAGCGTGAAACTATAAAAACATATATACATATATATACGGGATAAGGCGTGAAGCTCGAAAAAAAATATCCATATACCATATCCATCTAATTTTTTAACCGCATGTACAAAGTTTATACATGTCACAGGAGCTTGGCAGGAGGTGAAGCGATAAGACTAAAGTTACTTTACTTGCTGCTTTATATTACGCTAAGAATTACGTGGAATCGTTAGCAGAAACATTTATAATTACAAAATGTACGTATATGTTTTTTATTATCATTGCCTTTATCTTTCAAATAAAATAAATCACGTAAGTTAAAAATAATAATGGATAGCTCGCTCCTTCATAGCCTTAATTCTAGGTAACTATAATTAAAAGCAATGACAAATCTAAGAGTTTGTTATATTTCTATATACTATGTATTAATAGTAACTTAATATTTGTTATAAGGACACAAAATCATTATAAGTCAAAAAGAGTACGGACCAAGAGTCTGTTAATCATATTTTAATAAAAAACAAAACTTAATTAAAATGAATACATATACACTTCAAAAACTATCAGCTTTTCAATAAAGTAATTGTCGAATATTAATTATTAAAGAAAAGGAACTAGAAAAAATTATGATAATATTTAAATTTTATAGCTTCACGCTTTATGAACCATATGAACATATGAACCTAGTGTTAAGACACTCCGTCCCCGCTTTCCGCCTTTTTTCGAGGCATTGCGTGTTGAGTGGCGGAACTCAACGCCGGGCTTTGCCTAGTTTCCAGAGCGAAGAATATGGAATTAGAAAAATCCATCTTCTCCGAGTGGGAATCGAACCCTCAAACCGTCGCGTTTACAGCCGCTCACGCGCCACGACGGTCCTCAAATAAATAAGTCAATACGATTAAGGTAAATTTTATAAGTCAATACGATTTTGGTAAAAGTAAAAAAATACAAAATCTTTATTTAAAATTAATAAAAATAAAAAACAAAACAAAATAAATTAACTATTACATTCTGTTTGTCACTCGATTTGTGAGGCGTTCAACACTGCGGCTAAGTGGCGGAGTTAAACACCGTAACAAGCTATAATGCCCATATAATTATGATTCCTTCGATCTTCGTGACAACGATTTCTACAACCTTTCTTACTTCTTCAAGGCCCATATCAATGCTGTAGTAGAATTTAGGTCCATCACCACTATTTCGTCCAGACACACTTCAACTAAGGCTGAATTTATTAGAGGTATTACCTACAAACTAGATGCAAACCTCCTTAGAAAGCCGTTGTAGGCACAAGAGGATAGGGTAGTGCGTGGGGCTTGCGATTCGAATGTAGGCGTAAAAGTTTCCGTGTATCATGTTTATGCCTTTTCTATTTAAAGATATATTTTCATTATATCACAATTGTATTATTCAATTTGCCTAAGACCAAAGCGTTGTTACTTTAAAACTGTTTATAATCACCAAGAAGTAGAAGAACACTGAAAGATAAAAATTAAATGTTCACTTTAAATTTGAATGTGATACATATTATTTTTTATATATGTAATAGTTTGGCTTTGGTTAAAAAATACTTAATGTTAAATTAAAATATAAGTACAGTCTAGTTGACAGTGAAGGTTATTATCGGAAGTTTCGTTGTATACCTGGGTTACATAGAATGTGTAATTTTTTGTCAGACTATTGGAAAAATTTGCATTGTCATGTGTGAGATTTTTAACCATCTTCACACTATATCCTGTAGGAGTACTTGGTGTCAAGACACTCCGTTCTCCTTTTTCAGTTAAAATTTTAAACAATTTCTGGTGAGTGGTAAATGTCAGAAGGTCCGTCTGATTCAGAGTTAGACCTCAGCCTTAGTCCTACTAAAGTAGACAAGTAAAATTGTTCTTTCTTTCGACGCCATACTTGCCTATATACTCATAGGACTAATAACATGTATATTGATTGATTTTTAAATTAAAAATAATATATATTTTTAATTTTAACCCTCCTGCATGCTGCAGGGCAATAACACTACTAATTTACTTATATTATTGTCTCTCGATTGGTTAGTGTAGTAGTATAGTATTTTGAGACTGCTTTCGTTTTACTTTAAGCTGGAGATGACAAGAATATTCTTGTTTGTGGCATATGCGCCGGTATCTTCAACTCTCTCTCTCTCTCGCTTGAGGACTTTTTGAAGAGTGTCAGCCATGTTCTGTTATTATAAGAGGAAACGAAAAACTTATAGTATGTAGTGATTTGATTAGATGATTAGAACCCCATGAAGTTGCTACGAAGTGTGTGTGTGTATATGTAAAGTATGGTGACAGAAGAGTGAATGAGGATGGAAAGCTAATTTTGGAAATTTGTAAGGAAGGGAATTTGTTTGTGGCAAACACGGTGTTTGACCATATGGAAAATCATATAAATACCTGGAAGTGAACGGAGAGAAAAGTATGATTGATTTATTCTATTTATTCTATATCAATAACAAGTTGTTACAGGGGTGTCGAATTGAGAATGGATCATTATCTAGCAATTGCTAGAATAAGGGGTCTGTGTATAGGTCGGCGCAACTGCACGTGATGTGCATGCTTGGAGTCGAATTATTGCATTAGAAGCTGGAAGCTTCACCAGAGAGAAATATATAGAACGGGAAAAGGGAAAGTTAGACAGTTGCAAAATAGGATATGAAAATGTTAACCGAACCTAAAGAATTGCATGGTCGAAGCTACGACAGGTGGAAGTGTTTTTAAAGGACAGTAGGGTAAAAACAGACCGATTACACGATTTGCAGCTATGGGCGGAATTCTACGAATGTGATGACGGTACTGTCTCAAGTTGCACCAACACGTCTTGATGTAGCAGATGATGAAATCAGTATAAAAACATGTTTTTTTAATATAAAACGTAAACTATTTAATTAAATTTTAGTGAAATTTTGTACGCATTTTTTATTTCCTATATTTACGTTCTCTCTTTTTGTATTTTCAATAATAATAATTATATATTATTTATTTTTTATTTTAACACATTTTTATATATCCGTAGCTATACGATAATATATTACTTACAACAATTCCATGACAACGACAGCATAACTCTAACAATGTGTTTCATGATTTTCTTCTCTTCCTTTAACATTCTCCAAAGAAAGCTCGCAATGTTACATAAGATTGTCAAGCAATTGTACAAAAACGAGTACCAAACAAATATATGGATCATAAGGTAACTGGACTAGAAGCAAAACAAATATTATTATATTTAGATTCAGTAGTGGTTTCGATAAATAATGTTTACAAAGTTAGCTTGAGAAAGTGTAGCTTCCGTTAGCTTACGTTGTTAAAAAATTAAAATAAATTAAAATTAAAGAAGACAGAGAATGAACACAGACTCCCAGATCTCTTATATATATATAATATAGAAGATAATATATATATATATATATATATATATATATATATATATATATATATATATATATATATATATATATATATATATATATATATATATATATATATATATATATATATATATATATATATATATATATATATATATATATATATATATATATATATATATATATATATATATATATATATATATATATATATATATATATATTTTATCTTCACGCTTTATCCCGCACAAGGCAGGGTAGGCAGAGGGAACTGCAGGGACCGTGAGAACCTAGTGTTAAGACACTCCGTTGTTCAGTCCCTGCTTTCTCCGTCCCCGCTTTCCGCCGTTTTCGAGGCATTGCGTGTTGAGTGGCGGAACTCAACGCCGCGCTTTGCCTAGTTTACCAGAGCGAAGAAAATGGAAATAGAAAAATCCATCTTCTCCGACTGGGGATCGAACCCAGTAACCGTCGCGTTACAGGCAGACGTTGCGCCTCTGCGCCACCTCGGCGTATATATATATATATATATATATATATATATATATATATATATATATATATATATATATATATATATATATATATATATATATATATATATATATATATATATATATATATATATATATATATATATATATATATATATATATATATATATATATGATCTGGGAGTCTGTGATCATTCTCTGTCTTCTTTAATTTTAATTTATTTTAATTTTTTAACAACGGAAGCTGTAGCCTAATTCTGCAAGATGTATGATGACGGTTTTGTCTCAAGTAGCACTGACACGTCTTAATATAGTAGATGATGAAATCAGTATAAAAAGGTGTTTTTTACAATAGTACGCAAGCAAACTTTAGACTATATCGTTTTAATATAGCCCACTATATTTGCGATCACTTTGGGCATTTAGAAAACGTCATAGCATACACAATTTCTAGTAATGTACAGTTGACTACGGAGGCAATGATTAAAGTCTGAGTTATATAGAAATACAAATATAATATTATTTTAAAAATTTAAAATAAATAGATATTACCATTGCTATACCAAAGAAAAGTATCCCACAAGAAAACATAAGTACCGTAGCTATCAATATATAAAATATTTTTCCACTTTTATACAATACATCGTCTTTGTCAGTAAGGAAGCCTGACATCACTTTGTCTGCTGACTGTATCTGTAGGATTGACCACATCTGGAAAATTTGAAAAAAAAAAATAACATTTAATGTTTTTTGAATAAAAATAAAAATTTACGACAGAGGGACAAAACTCATTTTCTTAGCTTCACGCTTCACGCTAGGCAGAGGGAACTGTAGGAACCATATGAACCTAGTGTTAAGACACTCCGTTGCTTAATCCCTGCTTTTTCCGTCCTCACTTTCCGCCTTTTTTGACGCATTGCGTGTTGAGTGGCGGAACTCAACGCTATTTCGCTATAAATGCAATATTACCAAAACTAAGCGAAAAATGGAGAACGGAGTGTCTTAACACTAGGACCTTCTCTGTACCCTACTATACGTGGGATACTGTGTGAAGCTAAGTAGATATTTTTAACAGTATTTATTAAGAAAATAATAAAAAAAAGCTATAATTTATTATTAAAATGTAAATAATGGGAATTACCAAAATGAGCGTTTAGGGAGAACTTTATTTGGAATTATAAACAGTTTTTACATTCGCCAAAGTAAATTCAAATGTCATAAGTTCATTGTAAAGCTCGAGATTTTGTCGTTACACACCCTAAGTAGCGTCTAGGGAGTGATAGAAGCTTAAAATGTACGAGAAATTCTTATATTTATATAAACATATATATATGTTTAGAAATTTATATATATATATATATATATATATATATATATATATATATATATATATATATATATATATATATATGTATATATATGTATATATATATATATATATATATATATATATATATATATATATATATATATATATATATATATATATATATATATATATATATATATATATATATATATATATATATATATATATATATATATATATATATATATATATATATATATATATATATATATATATATATATATATATATATATATATATATATATATATATATATATATATATATATATATATATATATATATATATATATATATATATATATATATATATATATATATATATATATATATATATATATATATATATATAAACATATATATATGTTTAGAAATTTATATTAAATGCTCGTATATTACTTTATTATCAAAGTAATATTGATGCTGATATAAATTTAAAAAATCAATATAGAAAGAAAAGTGGACTAGTGATGTAACGAATGTCATTTATTTAACATTCGCGAATACGAATGCGAATATTCGCTATCGACATTCGTGAATGCGAGTGCGAATATTCAGTAATTCTTTTAAATTTGGCATCACTTGTTTACGGATAGTAATACAGCACTTTGGATTATAACATTAAAAACCTGAGTATTAGCTTATAAAATTATTAAGAAGGGAGGGAGATTTAATTTTTTGTTTGTTTAGATTGTATTAAAAAAATGTTTCATGACATATAATGAAGAGGGATAATGTAATTACGAGGTTAAGTTACTGTTTTTTGAATTAAAAAACACAAAAGTAAACTGATTTACATTTTTATAAAGTATTATTGTCGTCAAATTTTTACTTTTCTGGCATTCATTATTTGCAAAACATTAGCAGAATTTTTTGCGTATTTTTGCATGCTTCGGGGTCACAGCTTCATGTATAATGCAACCCATTATTCATCTTCTGCCAGAATTCAAAATTCTAATGGCAGAGCTTAACGCTACACATTGTCACACCAGATGAATTGAATCTATACCAATATTTAATACCTGAAGATATTGCTTGTTGAACTAACTGGTTTAAATCAAAGAAAAACAAAGTAAGGCTTTATTATAATAATTGTTAGAAATAACCAACTTACTAGTGGTTCGGTAACATATATATGTGTTTGAACGAACAAAGCCGCAGGCAAAAGCTAATATACAGATAATTGCAACAAAACAACGCAATAAGTTGTATAAAGTCTATAAGAATTTTGACGCGGTATGATAAAGAACGCTTGGCTTAGCGTTAAGAGCGCTTGCACCCACTGCAAGAGGCGCGGTTTCAAATCCCGCTGCGTCCAAATTTTCTGTGTTTTCTTTAAGTGTTTTTTCTATCATTAGTGTGGATTAACACTTTAAAAATCATAAAAATGTTTAGTATAATTACTACTGGTAATCAAACCTACAAACACTACCTATTTCATAGGGTATTTTTAAATTAAATACGTTTTTGTAGCTGAATTTCGCTTAAAGCAGGATAGGTAGAGGGTACCTAGTGTTTGACTTGTGATACCCAGTTTATCATTTGACCAGGACAAAGATGTGTTTAACTTACTATAATTGAGATAAAACTCACGACCGCGCTTATAGGCTTTATGGCCTCATTAAACAATAACATTAATAAGTGAAATAAAATATTTGTAGCTATATTTATATATATAAACCTGATAGACTACTGACTGAAGGCGAACCTAAATGACTGACTTACTTATTTATTTTATTTTATTTATTTATGTACCAACAAAGTATCTATACAGAAAATTATATGAATGAAAAATGTGTACAAAGGGATAACTTATCTCTAACAACAGATCTCTTCCAGAAACAATGAATCTAGTGGAGATTATTTGTAATAAATATTTAAGGTGTAGGTACAATATCAATTAGTTTTGTATTATAAAATTCAAGTAGACTTAACGATAAATGAATATATTACACACCAAATACAAATAAATACATTAATATATGACATTATCTATAATATATATACATACATATACAATAAATTAAACTTTTTAAATGGAAAGAAAACGTTGCTTAACTCTGATTTTACACGATCTTATTCTATCGACGCACAGCACAAATAGTAGAGCCCAAAAAACGCTAATTACTATGTAAAATTTATTCATATATATATATATATATATATATATATATATATATATATATATATATATATATATATATATATATATATATATATATATATATATATATATATATATATATATATATATATATATATATATATATATATATATATATATATATATATATATATATATATATATATATATATATATATATATATATATATATATATATATATATATATATATATATATATATATATATATATATATATATATATATGTATATATATATATATGTATATATATATATATGTCCACGAATATCAGGTGTATTCAATAAAAAACGGAATTAAGTTTAAGATCAGTATAATCACTGTAAGGGCGTAACATGAAGAGAAAAAGTTACAAAAAATGTGTCGGTAGGCATAAAAATAAATCTACAAATATTAATAAATATGAACAAGTAAAATCTCGGTGGACAGTGATATTGCTATTGCAATATTGGCAGGAGTCATAAAATTAACTAGTACAAAATATAATAAACTAAATGTTATACTATTTTTAGACATGCCCCCAGGCGTTGAAAGCACCTCTTTCAACAATCTTCAGGTTGTGGTAATAGGCATATTTTGCTGAATGCCCTCCGAACAATTCCATTTGCAGTCCTAACATCTGCTACTCGAATAACACCATCGGCTCCTGGGTACACATTGACAATTCGGCCCATTTCCATTTGAGCGGGGGTAGATTGGCATCCTTTAGAACGACGAGACTGTGTAGTTTGAGGGAGTTTTCGGATTTTTGCCATTTCATCCTCATCTGAAGACCCGCGAGATACTCCTTACTCCATCGCTTCCAAAACTGCTGACGGAGTTGCTCAAGTCTTTGATAACGCGTCAGCTTGTTGATGTGTTGAGCTTCGTAATTCGGCGCCGGCAGTGACGTGAGCGAGCGTCCGATGGTAAAGTGTCCGGGTGTAAGAGGCAATAAATCTGCAGGATCTGTAGACATATAAGTCAGTGGCCGGGAGTTCAGTATAGCTTCAATTTGCACCAATGTAGTATAAAGTTCCTCGTACGTAATTTTACAATTTCCCAGTACTCTTATTAAATGATATTTTGTGGACTTGACACCTGCTTCGCTCAAGCCATTATAATGTGGTGCATAAGCTGGAGTAAAGTGAAATTTGATGCCATCATCAGCAACTGTCTCAGATAAAACTTCACTATTGTTTTTAATAAAATTTGCAATATCGTTACTCGCGCCAACAAATGAAGTACCGTTATCAGAGTATATATTTTTAGGTTTCCCCCTACGAGACATAAATCTACGCAAAGCTAACAAAAAATAATTGCTCGTTAAATCACCAACTAATTCGATATGCGTTGCCTTAGTAGAAAAACATACGAAAACTGCAATATACGCTTTTAATAATCTACTACCACGACCTTGTCGACTAACAATCATAATTGGACCAGCATAGTCGATCCCTACGTTCTCGAAAGGATAACTGACAGACACACGCTGTTGTGGCAAATTTCCCATTATAGGTGCAACTATCTTAGGCTTTAATCGAGCACAACGGATACATTGTCGATAACATAACTTGGCCAAATTCCTACCACCTATTGGCCAAAATGTTTCCTTAATCGTGCTTAGTAACAGTTGCGGACCTGCATGTAACAGTCTTCTATGCTCGTAATTAAATAATAATTTAGTAAAAGGATGTTTCGAGTGAATCAAAATCGGATGTTTTTTATCAAATGTAAAGTTACCATGTTCTAAACGGCCTCCAACACGAAGAATTTTAAAATCATCAAGAAATATATTTAATTTAAGTAACGCGTTTTAGCAGGTAAGTTTTTATTATTTATTAAAAGTTCATATTCTGGAAAAGATTGTTCTTGTGAAATTTTGATTATAAGATTTAAAGCATTATCCAATTCTTCGACCGTTAAAAATTTATCATTAATTAATCCTTTCCTACAAATTCGAATAAAGCGTAAAACATAAGCTACAGTACGTTTAAGTCTAGATAAGTTAGAAAATCTATTAAAATTAATTAATTCATTGTTATCACTTTCTACAGCTATATTTGCAGTTATTATAGGACGTAATTCTGGAAGAGTTTCAGAACTAGCGGAATGTGATGGCCAATATGACATATCTAGTCTTAAAAATTTTGGGCCTGACCACCAAATCTCAAGTGACATCAGAGCTTTAGCATTAACACCTCGCGAAATATGATCAGCAGGATTTTCAAGCGTAGGTACATGTCGCCAAGTACAACCAGAAGATTTATCTACAATCTCTGCAACTCTATTGCGCACAAATGGTTGTAATTTACTTGGTAGGGTTTTAAGCCAGCCCAAAACAATAGAAGAGTCGGTCCAAAAAAACGTACGCCGTACCTTGACTCGGAGAGCACTAATAGCCTTTTCGTAGAGACGTAGCCCCACAAGAGCCCCGCAAAGCTCCAATCTTGGTATGGTAGTAGGTTTGATTGGAGCGACCCTGCTTTTAGCGATAAGCAAACGAACTGAAACTTCATCATTTTCGTTTCCGCTACAAACATACAAACATGCTCCATAAGCATATTGTGATGCATCGGAAAATATATGTAAATCTATATAGCTATAACAATCAACTAAAACATTACGTGTAATCAATAAATCATTAAGAATTGGTAAATCAATAATGAATTCTTTCCATGACCACAGAAAGTATGCTACGTTTTGTCATAGTAATAGGAATATTACCACTTATGGAGAAACAAAGTTTATCCGAATCTGAACACCAACCTAAACCTAAAACTGATTTAAAATTAGATTCATCAGCCCCTATGTTCAAATCAAATGATTTAATATTTTTAACATCATTATTTAAATCTGCAACATTTGATTTCCACTTTCTAAGTGGCATTTGTGCCATACCTAAAGCATTAGTAACGTTTTGACGTATCTGTAAAAGTTCATCGATGGTATCTGCCCCAGTGAGCAGATCGTCGATATAGAAATCGTGTAAAATGATCTCAGCTATAATTCCATCAGAACACTCGAGACCTATTTGCTTAAGACAGCGGACAGCTAGAAACAGTGCACTCGCTGTACAGTAGGTCACCGTATTTAATTCATAAATATCTAATTTCTCATCCGTTTTATTACGCCAGATAATTCGTTGAAGGTGTCTATCATCTGGATGTACTGAAATCTGTCTGTACATTTTCTCCACGTCAGCGGACAAAATGTACTTATGCTGCCTAAATCTCAAGAGAATACTTAAAAGATCGTCCTGTATAGTTGGACCGACCATTTGAATTTCATTAAAGGAAACTCCCGTAGTAGTAGGACTACTAGCGTTAAACACGACCCTTAACTTCGTTGTTGAACTACTATCACGCCAGACACCATGATGTGGAATAAAATAAGAAAATTCATTAGATTTTAAATTAGATTTGGACATATGGCCTAGTGATAAATATTCCAACATAAATTCATGATATTTAGTTTTTAGTAAAGATTGATTATTAAGACGACGTTCAAGAGACAAAAAACAATGTTTAGCACGCTGATAAGACTCACCTAAAGTTTCAATATTATTTTTTAAAGGAATTCTCACGCAAAATCGGCCATCAGGGAGGCGGGAAGTATTATTAATGAAGTGCTCTTCGCATATTTTTTCTTCCTCAGAATAATAGGAGGATTTATTATCAATTTCCTCTAACTCCCAAAATCGTGATAAATTCTCTTGAATAGCTTCATTTGAATCCAAAAATCATTATCAGACTCAATTCGTGCTAAGTTACATTTAATATGGGCTGGTGAGCGATTAGACACATGACCGCCAAACATGGGTCCAGAAACTATCCAACCAAGTTTAGTTTCAAAAAGTATCGGTTTGCCGCTACCTAGCTTAATGATTTGTGATCTTAGTAAATCCCAAAAGAGATCAGCACCAATGATTAAATCAATATCTCCGGGTGTATAAAAATTAGGATCAGCTAAATTAATATCAGATTTAATATCTAACATCGAAATGTCTATATGACTATAAGGCACTTTACTTATGATTGATGGTAAAACAAAACAAGTGAAATTTGTAAAATAATTATTATTTAATGATTTCATTTGCACACGACACATTTTACCAATTGATAGGGTGCAGTTATTTATCCCTATAACAGAACGTTCGACATTATCATAAGGTAAGCTTAATTTATTACACATATTTTCTGTAATAAGACATGATGTACTTCCGGAATCAAGTAACGCACGAGCAATATATTCCTGATTTTCAGAGTCATACAGCTTAACAAGGGCTGTTGATAATAGAACATCATGATTACCTTTATTTGAATTTTTCAAACATGCCGACAAAGAGATATTTGAGTTGGAAGTAGAATTCATATGATTCGAATCGCCCTTATCCTTGTTTGATGATCCAGCATTATCTGGTGATTGCGACTTTGAACCTGATACGTGGATAAGTGTATTATGCTTACGTTTACATATCCTACAACCAGGCTTTTTGCATTGGTTTGCATAGTGACCGGTATGTAAACAATTGTAACATATTTTATAATTAGATAAGAGTTTCAATCGCTGCTCATTAGTAAGACCTAATAACTGAGGACAATTTTTAAGCGGATGCTCACCTTTACATTTAACGCAGGGTTTAGGTGTAGAGGAGGCTATCGGAGATTTATCGTCAGCCTGAGTTGGACTCGCAATAGAAACCATGCTTTTAATTTTCGTGTTCTGTTTAATAGACTGGTGAGAATGATTACTACTTCGCGATAACTCTAATGCCTCTAACAAATCAGCACGATTACGTAAGAAGTTTATAAATACATCTAGTGTAATAGGTTCATCCTTACCAAGACGACCCTTATGTTCCTCCCATTCACGATACGTCTTAGGATCTAGTTTTTGTATTATAATATATATCAACAATGTATCCCAGTGCTTAGTCGGTTCGCCTAGAGAATCTAAAGCTCTTAAATTTTTATTTAGTTGATCAATTAAACGCTTAATAGACACGGACGACTCTTTCGTAATTAAATCTATGTTGAATAACGCGGTCACGTGATTTTGAATGAGTAACCGTTTATTATCAAACCTTTCGCATAGTATCTTCCAAGCAACAGGGTAAGTTTTCGCTGAAAATTCAATGGACTGTATGACTAAGGCGGCAGTGCCCTCTAGTGACGCTCTCAAATAATGAAATTTATTAATGTTGTCAATTTCGTCGTTGGAGTGAATAAGACTAAAAAAAGTATCATGGAACTCTAGCCAATTATCATAGGAACCGCTAAACTTAGGCAATTGTATAGTTGGTAATTTAACAAGATTATTGTATTATTAACCCTCATAGTATTTTTATTACTGTCAGAACTCGAGTCACTCAATCCAGTAGAATGAGCAACTAAATACTGTGCTTGAGCTACTAATTTATAATACAGAGATTCGAAATCATTTCTTTCCAATAATTGACTTTCCATGTCTTCTGTTACACATTCCAACCTGCACTGTACCTCGTCATATTGTTCAAACATGCTGCAAATCTTATTAATACGTAATTGAAGTTCTTTTACCTGAGACTGACTGACTGACCCATCTAAATTATTTAAATAATTTCCAAATAATGTTAGCCGGCCTTTATAGGTTGCACGCTTTTTAATAAGATCTCTTTCTTCCCGTTCCGACATTATGTGAAGCAAGTGTCAAATCCTCGAATGTATACAATGCAAAATATTAAATATAAATTTAAACAATACTTTATAAGGTTAGGTTAATTGCAATTTAGTATAAATTTTACAATGAAACAAATTGTAGTAGTCATATGGTCAAAAGACAAATAAATGTAACTATTATTAACTTCTAAATATACAATTAAAACAAAAAAATAATTTTCGACTTAAATATATTTTCTGTAATCAACACAATCTCTGTATCTGATATAAATTAAGCTTATTAAACATATTCTACTAATGACTCATTACATTTAAAAATATTTAATTAGGAACTATACATATAAGGCATTACTTATTAAATTTACAGTTTAATAATTGTGTATTTGTACCTTTAGTAATAAGTAATTACGTCAAAGGAGTACTAACAATGCAAAATTAATAACTTTTTAGGTAAAACAATCACAAAATATAATGGAAGGAACTTTCTATTTATAATATAACATATTATTTTATACATAACACATTAATAACAAATAAAGTTAAATTGATATGTACTGACCTTTATATAAATCTTAAATCCTTAAATACTACCTGAATATAAGAGTACTGGGTGGAAATTAAGCACTGAAATAGCTAAATACTGCAATATTCCATAAACCACGTCATACATCCAAATCCTTTGTTCTGTGATCCGGCGTCTGTTGTGATTTCACTTATTTTTCCACGAAGAAACCAGTATCCTTTTATTGTGCTGGTTATTTTTAACATTTACTATCCGGACGATGTACCATGGCCACGAATATCAGGTGTATTCAATAAAAAAACGGAATTAAGTTTAAGATCAGTATAAGCACTGTAGGGGCGTAGCATGAAGAGAAAAAGTTACAAAAAATGTGTCGGTAGGCATAAAAATAAATCTACAAATATTAATAAATATGAACAAGTAAAATCTCGGTGGACAGTGATATTGCTATTGCAATATTGGCAGGAGTCATAAAATTTACTAGTACAAATATAATAAACTAAATGTTATACTATTTATAGAATATATATATATATATATATATATATATATATATATATATATATATATATATATATATATATATATATATATATATATATATATAATATATATATATATATATATATATACATATATTATATATATATATATATATATATATATATATATATATATATATATATATATATATATATATATATATATATATATATATATATATATATATATATATATATATATATATATATATATATATATATATATATATATATATATATATTATATATATATATATATATATATATATATATATATATATATATATATATATATATATATATATATATATATATATATATATACATATATATATATATATATATATATATATATATATATATATATATATATATATATATATATATATATATATATATATATATATATATATGTATATATATATATATATATATATATATATATATATATATATATATATATATATATATATATATATATATATATATATATATATATATATATATATATATATATATATATATACTTTTTGACTATTTCGACGCACAGCAGACATACTAAAGCCCACAAAAAAAGCTAATTACTAAGTCAAACTAATTTATCTATATTTATATGCTATATTTATTTTATATATATTTTTATATGATCTACATAACAAATGATATATTTTAAATGTGTCACATACATTAATCTGACTACCTAGATAAGACAAACCTGACTGACTGACTTCTATATCGACGCACAGCAGAAATACTAAAGCCCTAAAAAAGCACTTACTAGTAAGTAAAACATTTTTTGCCATACCATAGTCAATACGCCAATAGCTATCACAGCGATCTTCAATGGTATACACCCGCAGCATTTGGCCTTATAGCCAGCCCTATCTACGGGTGAACGCCTTATAGAAGACACCTTGTATTCTATTGTGGACGGAACAGATTCTGAACAATGGCAGAATTTCCACCTGAATATTCATAATTATTTAAGAAAATTTAAGTTCTAGGTTTTTAGAAATATTGTTAAGGGATTTGTTTCTCGGTGAAGAAAAAATGTAGTCATTATGATACTTAAGTTAACGTTTTTGTAAAGTGAATACTGTTATTGTATTTTTGTTAAAAACATTTTTTTTGTAATAACGAGCGTTCGTCGTTTAGCATAACAGCTTGGCGAGAGTTAATTTTTTTGAAAAACTTTATATAATAAATAAACAAAATTAAAAAAAAAAAACAAGTTCAGAAACACAGGATTAAGCGTCAAAATAATAATCAAAATCAGTTTAATTTCTTTGGCCTACTAAGCTACAGGTTAGCGTTGAGTTACGTTAATTTAACACACGCATAGGATTTGTTTTTCACATTTCATTACACTAAAAGGTTATAATATTCCCATATTAAACCATACATCCATCGTTTCATGTCTTGAGTAAGTTACTATATTACTCTAATTTTGATTTCCAACATATTAATTGCCAAAGTTTAAGAAATAACTATTCATATTAGAGGTGCGTGTTTCACACTACGAGGATGCCTTGTATTATTTATGGGGAATTTATATGAATTGTTTTAATTTTGTCATAATTTACAACATTAAATACAAAACTTGATACTGCGGTCTTTTAAAATTAGTCTAGTATATCAAAGATGAGTTTTTCTTACTAAATATTAATATTTTCATAATTATTATATTTTTAAAGATATACAGAAGAAGTGTAATATTTTAACGAAACGATATTCAAACCTGTGAGTTTTTGAAACGTTCAACGCTTTTTAAATAAATATATTTAAAATTAAGGTAAAATAACACTTGATGTGTGTGTTTGTACGAGTATATTTGCTACTAAGTCAAGTATTTAATCAAAGAGCAATTAAAAAGCTTTTTGGTTGAACCAAAAAGCTGTTTGGAAAGTTGTATAATAAAAGTTCATAATTTAAACACAATCGGACTACTATAATAATGAATACATACAGTTGAATTTTCACAATAATATAGAAGAAAAGCTACCTACGATTTCAAAAAGCACATTTCTATTCATAGTCCGATGCTTATTCGGGCTTTCGTTTCAGTTCTTTCCACAGCATTGTGTTAACAATTATAACTGGAGTGTAAAATTTGAACTATTTTACAAATATTATTCTATTTGTACTCGTAATTTTGATATTGTAACGTATTTCTGCTGTCTTTTAGACGTTTTAATTATTTGGAAAAAGGTTTTATTTTAATAATTTAAGAAAAAATGTCAAAAATTGTTTTTTTTTGATAAATTTAATATTCATATAATAAAATATTAAACTGAAGTACTTATTAAATATTTTTTTTTATAGCTTCACGCTTTATCCCGCACATGGCAGGGTAGGCAGAGGGAACTGCAGGAACCATACGAACCTAGTGTTAAGACACTCCGTTGCTTTAGTTCCCGCTTCCCCCGTCCCCGCTTTCCGCTGTTTTTCGAGGCATTGCGTGCTGAGTGGCGGAACTCAACACCGCTCTTTGCCTAGTTTCCAGAGCGAAGAAAATGGAAATAGAAAAATCCATCTTTCCCGAGTGGAAATCGAACCCACAAACTGTTACAGGGAGACGCTACGCCTCTGCGCCACGACGGTTCTCATTATTAATAATTATAGTTTCACTATTAAGAAGTAAATATATAATTATTAACAAATTATATAAATTAAAGAATCGTGAGACCGTCATGGCGCAAAGGCATAACGTCTACCTGTAAACACGACCGTTTGTGGGTTCGATTCTTAGTCGGGGAAAATGGATTATTTTCTTTCCATTTTCTTCGCTGTGGAAACAAGGCAAAGTGCGGCGTTGAGATCCGCCACTCACACACGCAATGCCTCTAAGAAAAGCGAAAAGCGGGGACATAGAAAGCAGGGACAAGCAACAGAGTGTCTTAACACTAAGTTCCTATAGTACTTGCAGTTCCCCCGGCATGCTAGTGCGGCAGAGATAAGCGCGTAAGAAATATACACAATATAATATATGGCGAATCATGAAAGTACAGTTATGACTTATAGACCAGCTCATTATGGGTACGGGATATATTTTATTATTATTTTTTTCACCTTAAATTTTCTACAAGATTGACAATGTTAATGGAAACTCTACTACGCCTATACCTATATCTATATCTTGAATATTTTATTTGTAGATATTATTACATTATGTTAAATAATATGAAGATTACTTCATTTACCTACTACAGTATGTTATATCTTATATGTATATATGTCCAGTTATTTTTAGTCGCTTGTAACGGATTTTAAAATTATATTTATTATGTTAGTTATATAAATTTACTGCAACAGTATGGTTTTAGTATATTTCTAGTAATGTTTCTGTCGTTTTTTGCAAAAATTTATAAGAATTAATTGTATATTGGATATGATATTTCCGTGGCCACTAACTATTGTAGTGTTTTTTAATATTTATTGTAATGCACGACAGATGCTTGTTGTCCGTTCTTTTCATAGTTTATTATTTTTCTTGTATATTCTTATGAGCGTTCTTCCGTAGTGGCGAGTCACCATGTCTTGATCTAATAATAAAACTTAAAGGAACTTCACATTTTATAAGTGTATAAAAATCAATCAATTCATCCCATAGACAGGTCAAGAGCTCTCGTAATAAGAGGCTACTATACCTCACTCATGTAATAGGTATCTATGTATATGTTTAAATAATAATCAATCGATATATAGCTACACACGCATGTATATATATATATATATATATTATATATATATATATATATATATATATATATACATATATATATATATATATATATATATATATATATATATATATATATATATATATATATATATATATATATATATATATATATATATATATATATATATATATATATATATATATATATATATATATATATATATATATATATATATATATATATATATATATATATATATATATATATATATATATATATATATATATATATATATATATATATATATATATATATATATACGACTTCTAGGGGAATGACGAAATAATAATAAATTAATTATATTAAATAAAAAAGGGTGAAGTGCAGGTTTTAAACTATTATTTTTAACATCACTTTCAATTTATAATAGGGAGTCAAATCTACAACCATGTAAATTCTCAATTTTTAATGAAGTTATAGAAATACATTTAGTTTCTCCTCCTCCTTCCTCTTTCGAGCCATTACGTGTTGAGCGACGGAACTCTACGCCGCGTTTTATATTACCACAGTTAAAGTATAAAATAAATAATTAAGTCTTAAGATGAAATTCTTTAGTAGACCTCTATTAGATCTAGTAACATAATTAAATACGCTGAATCAGTTTAAATGTTCTTTCTGGATCTGGAGAGTAGCCAATATTCGTTAGCTGCAAGAATTTAAATATACTGCGTTATTACTATTATTATTATTTTTTAACTTCTATTTATTTACAGGCTCTATCCCGCTTATAGCAGAGGGAACCTAGTGTTAAGATATTCCGTTTTCCACCTTTCCACCAATATATTCGAGGCAATGCCTATTGAGTGGCGGAATTCAATAACGCGCTTGCTTAGTTGCCAGAGCCAAGAAAATGGAAATAGAAAAACCCATCTTCCCCGAGTGGGAATTGAACCCACAGAGCTTTACAGGGAGACGCTACGCCTCTGCGTCACGACGGTCCTCATTATTAATAATTATAGTTTCGCTATTAAGAAGTAAATATATGATTATTAACAAATTATATAAATTAAAGAATCGTGAGACCGTCATGGCCGTCACTTTGTCGTTTATTTATTCTACTGTATGCGGGAAAACGCCTGAAATTACTAAATCAAATTAGTCATTGTGATTAAGGGCCTATTTTACCGGTTACGTACTAAGATTTCAGATAATAAGATGACAGTTAATACTGTTTCCTACATTTAAGTTGATACATTAATAGCAAACAGTCATTAACTGCTAGATATTTCTATCCGGCACTTGTGAAACCATAATTTGTTGTTTATCTGCCAGACAAGGGCATATTTTCTTTTCTTTCATTGATTTTAGCAATTGACATGGCTACTGGTGAAACCTTTAAGCGTTATTTGACTATGGAAGTCAAGGCATTTATTAAGTTATAGTAGTGTTAGTGTTAATTTTTAAATTCTAGGGAGATTTCCTAGTCTTTTTCTAGTGACTATTTGCAAAGTTAGGTTTCGTAATAGAAAACACAATGAAGGTAGGTGAAAGTAAAGAGCACAATTACTTGATGTCTAACTCGCTGCCTCATTTTATTACTCGAATTTAATTTGATAAGGGATACAAAAAGTTAGTTAAAGTGTTTAATATTCAGATGTTGTAAGGGCTTATTAGATAATATATTTAATTAAGTTAATCTAACTCTGTATGTAAATCTCTGTATGTAACTTTAAATGTTAACTTCAAAAATGCTTTATTTATGCTGTAAAATATAATTTTTACTTTTATTTGATAAAAGATTATTAAGGTTATTTAATTGTTAAGTAATTTTTTATATGCTGTTCGTCACGGCTACGCAAGGGTGGACAATTATTTTAAATTGTTATGAATCTACCTTAAGCTCCAGGAGGTGAAATTGCCTATTTTTGTCCTGAATAAGCGGAGAAGAGACCGGAATGTAGTACATAATGGGTGAAAAAGGGAGTATCTCTCACTTGAATCATAACAATTTATTTCTAAGTTCAAAATTTCATGGTTGATTTACCCAATTTTACTCTCATTTTCACAATAAAAACTAGCCTATATCAATTCTTGGGGCTTAAATTTAAATATCATCAAGATATGTCCATTATTTTACTCCAAATGTGATTGATAAAAGTTTTTTCATGGAGTTCCATACTCGATGAAACCCTATATTACGAGGAAAATAGAAGTAAACAGCATCTTTAAGTTTAAGACTACATAATACTATATTCTTTTAAATTTGTCAGATTTTTTTTGTAATAAGAAGATAGTATCAGAGTAGCTTATAATATTTCTAAATAGAAACCAGGAAGATACTCACTACGGCCACCTCCTTTCGTTTCCGTTAACCTATGATCTATACATATTGATTTCCATGTACGAACATGGTATTTGCTATATGCGGCACATTAAATATTCGTTAAAATTACTTAACCAATATTAAGATTGTTTTAATTGGCTAGGCTCAAGTTGTATTGTTTTACGTTTTTTTATGAACGAGCCGTCGTGGCACAGTGACAGCGTCTGATTGTAAATACAACGGTTCTGAGTTTGATTTCAATTTGGGAAAATTAATAATAGTTCTGAGTTTGATTTCTCGACAAATCGGGCGGAAAGTAGAGAACGGCGTCTCTTAACATTAGGTTTCCCCTGGAAATGTTCCAGGGGAAACTTTTTTTGCAAGCATTCTATATTTTTAAAAGTGATTCCTTATAAAATTAAGAAAATTATATATAATATAGTAGAAAAACGGATTTCCCCTAACTAGACCTGGAAACGCCTAAATACTTACTTAGAAGATAGAAGCGCTTAAGGTTTATTGTACAAAAAACATCGAAACACGTATATTATTTGTTTCAAATGTATTTGGAAAGAGATTCTGCATAATTACATTAAATGATAAAAATCACTTACTTAACGACAATATTTCAGAGTAGTTCCCTTCTAATACGGACTGTTACTTGCATGCAACAGCTCGGATTAATATAACGCGACGCTTTTACTCTTTATAATCTAAAATCCTCTTTTGAAAGAGGTTCGTAACTGAAGTGTTATATATAGGTATTCTCCTTAATATTTATTTTATCTATAACTGACGTCCGATTTGTGTCAGTTATGACTAAACATCGATGCACGCTCCAATATTATCAGCTGTGCAATAGATTTTCAAGTAGCTCCCACTCATATTCCATAGAAAGTTGAAATATACACATATAATTTAAAAAAAAATAGTAAAGAGAGGCGGATATTAATAATGACTTTTAATTTTATGATAAACAAATATGTTCTAGTATAGGAAGTAATCAAAAATCCACAATGGCGTGCAAAGCCCCGGAAGAAACTAGTTGTCCATATAATTTCAATCATAAGCTTTTGTCGCGGCGACGCTTGCATTTCAGTCATTAATTAATAAGTATTATAGATAAAAAAATAATTGCTCAATAAAAAAATATTAAGATGGAACATATCTACTTATTTAAAATATATGAAGATGGAACATATTTCTAATATCTCCAAAACTATGTACACAAAGTTTAATAATGATTAGGAGATTAGTTGAGTATTGTTCGTATAAAAGCGTAACAAGTACATTTACAATATTAGTAGGCATATATATAAATGTATATATATGTATATAGAAAGATACATAAATGACGTAAAACTGATATACCATACCGTAGTCCGTAGCCATGAGTATCGATGATCGATAGTAGAGTACACTCAACAAATTCGAGCGCTCGATAAAATATTCAGAAAGTTTCTCTTATTATGTTCCCGTTAGACTTGTTTGAAATAGGATGGATGGTATCTTTATAGGTTTATGTTTTAATATGTCGTGGTTTATGCTTGTTTTAAAGTCGTTAATAATATTTTTACTAGTATTAAATATAAATACGTTACATGTTTCAAATTTTATATATTTTTTTATTTTCACGCTTTATCCCGCATACAGTAGGGTAGGCAGAGGGATTCACGGGAACGTAGGAAGCTTAGTGTTAAGATAATCTATTTTTCGCTTTCCTTTAATTTAATACCGCCGCTTACTTTGTTACCATTGTGAAGAAAATGGAAATTAAACAATCCATTTAACTTGACTGGAATTCAACCCATAAAACTGTTAAACGCGACGGTTACTGGGTTCGATCCCCAGTCGGATAAGATGGATTTTTCTATTTCCATTTTCTTCGCTCTGGCATCTAAGGCAAAGCGCGGCGTTGAGTTCCGCCACTCAACACGCAATGCCTCGAAAACGGCGGAAAGTGGGGACGGAGTAAGCAGGGACTAAGTAACGGATTGTCTTAACACTAGGTTCTTATATAGTTCCTGCAGTTCTCTCTGCCTACCCTGCCATGTGCGGGATAAAGCGTGAAGCTAAAAAAAAAAAAAACTGTTAAATTGTTTGCATCGGTTCTTCTCAGGTCTGTCCTACGAACTTTGTTGCAGGATATTTTAATAACTACAATAATTCTAAAGAAAATAAATTTAGATAGTTTAATAACATCATTACGAAACTTGAATGAAATGAATTATCATTATATATAATTTAATTTTTTTTTCTTTACAATTGTTACTTCATATTTTTTTTGTAACACCCCATTCCTAATTCTTGTCGGACTTATCTACTTTCACTGGTTGATTTCTTGTAGAAATAACCTCACATTTGTTAACTAAATTTATTTTCCCAATTTTTATTGTTATTTTATATGCAATAAAGAATAAGTCAAGAATAAGTCAAAGAATAAGTGAAATAAGTCAATTCAGTTTAGTTTTCAAGTATAGGCGAGTGAAATCGCATGTGCCTCAGTACTATAATTTATATTTAGAAAAACTTGCCTGCCAAGTTCACTTAGAAAGTTCCCCACGGTATATTTATTACATTATGCCGGTGACAAGGGGTAGGGCAGAAATGTCTCAACTTAAATTACCTTAATTATTTACTTTAAATTTATATATATATATATATATATATATATATATATATATATATATATATATATATATATATATATATTATATATATATATATATATAATATATATATATATATATATATATATATATATATATATATATATATATATATATATATATATATATATATATATATATATATATATATATATATATATATATATATATATATATATATATATATATATATATATATATATATATATATATATATATATATATATATATATATATATATATATATATATATATATATCCACGTATAATTTTAATTTATTTATTATACGTTTCAAATAGTTATTTTATGTTGTGTTTTTAGTTTTTTTTCTTTATACTGTATCTCAAACTTAGTTAAGGTCGCCCACACTGATAGTAGGAATATTTTTATTCCACACATTCTATCCAATTTAGTAACCAGAGTTCCAGCACTTTTGTTTTCTTTTTGAGAGCGTTCAATTTGCAAAATAATAATCTCCTAAGTTGGAATCGATCCCAAAACATTCGCGTCGCTATTGCGCTATGTCTGCTTCAATATAATATAGCACATAGATTATATAATATATGTATATACGTATATGTTAGAAGTGTAAGCAGAGGAAGCCGACGATTTACGCCTTCCGCGATATTATATTTCATTTATATGCTTTATTATGAGAAATTGCTATTTATGATATAGCTATACTGTAGCTAAATTATTAATTTACCTAGATCCCCATATTAAACCGACGTAGATCTCATCAAACCACACAGAAACCTATTTTTAATGAAATTTAGATGGCTGTAACTAAGCACCTATAAATAGTTTTGATAATACTGAAGTATTAAAAATATATAAACAAATACAGGTAATACTACATTTTTTCTGTAAATTCAACAAATATAAGTAAAAAAGTAAATACAAAACATTTCAAAATATAAATATTTTATTACTTAAAAAAACACCAAAAGCTTTTTACCATTCAAGCCAAATCAAGAATGGGATATTTCTAAGAATTATTCTTGTTTATAATTCATCAAAGAGGTGTTGCGTACAAAATGGAAGATAAACATTGCGTGTACTCGGTACAATTTCAATTACTTTGAGCGAAAAAAACATGTTATTTTTAATTTTTTTATATATAAAAGTAACTTTCCTGTAAAAATATAATTAGTTGTTTATTTTAGCCGATGTTTCGCCTGCGGTAGCTGTTTAATGGGATCATTTTTGAACAGGAGGTTTAGAGTTAAAATATTACACAAGAAAGTTTAGTTTAGAAAGTTTTATTAGAGTTAAAATATTTTTCAGGTCTCATAACCTTAATAAATAGAAACATTGACATGAAAAAGCGGAAAGCAGAGAACGGAGTGTCTTAACATTTGGTTTGTAGGTTGCCTACGCTGCTATAAGCGGGATACACTAGGACATTTTTGTGTTACGATACGCACGTACTCTAATTGATGTAGGCGGAGAACGGAGCGACTTGTCATTAGGTTTATTTTACGGACTCAGATATACGGGATAGAGCGTAAAATTGACAAAAAATATGATGGAATTGTTTTTAATTACCTTTTTGCCACTAATACAGACTACAGTGTTATATAACGGATTATTACCAAGATATTAATTTTTTTAATTCCTTAGATTACCAATATCAGATCAACCTATGAAAGTTAGGTCTAGGTTCTTGCGGTTCCCTCTGCTATACACGGGGTAAAGCGTGAAGATGAAAAAATAGTATTAATTATAATTAATATTGAATGATTGAATAATTTAAGTCCAAATTTTAGTATTTAACAAAAACAGTTTACAACGGTTATACGAGTACTCGTAAGACGATCGACGAGACGTTGACACGAGCGTCGTTACTTAGGTTATACTAAATTTGATTTATTTAAACATTACATGTATCAATTTTATATATATATATATATATATATATATATATATATATATATATATATATATATATATATATATATATATATATATATATATATATATATATATATATATATATATATATATATATATATATATATATATATATATATATATATATATATATATATATATATATATATATATATATATATATATATATATATATATATATATATATATATATATATATATATATATATATATAATGTGTGATCTATAAATCCTGCAGTTCCCTGTGACTACCCTGCCAAGTGCAAGATAAAGCGTGAAGACACAAAAATTATCGTTTTTACAATCCAGTAATCTAAATTTACATTTACTTTATCTTGCCTCTTCTAACAAAAAACGAACCTACGACCCTTTATTCCATCTCCATATAAATTACACGAATAGTTTTCATGTAACACGACACTAGTTAAGTTAAGTAAGATTTATTAGCAAAGTGAATAATTATCTAATGACAGCAACTGCGTCGTACTGCAACGTTCTGCCAAGAAAGAGCACCTTATTACGTAACACCGATATTGCGAGTGCTCTACTGTTTCTATTTCGCTGGAATCGATGTGGATAGTTAAATATAGATAAATTGAGGCCGTGTTTATGCAAAGGCACAGCGTCTGTGTGTAAACGTAACGGTTGTCGATTCGATTCTCACTTTGGGGAAATAAAATATTTTCATTTTAAATAGAAGAATTTAAACTGATTCTTCATATATTATATATTTTTATAAAAACCCAACGTTTCGAACACTATGCAGAAGTCCGTGTTAATGGGTAGAAAAACTTAACTCGAAAAAATTATAACTTACTTGCTTAAACAATTTTATTGAAAATATACAACAACCGCGAAAATCAAAGTTCTTGAAATATTTTCATTTATTTTGCTCTGGTAACAAGGCAAAAAATGTGTAATGCCTTGAAATATAGAAAGCGAAAAACGGAGTGTCTTAAAAAATACGATAAAGAAAGAATTCTTTGTTCAATACCTATTTATTGAAGAAGGCTGTAGTTACGTCACTTCGATTTACTACAACTATATATTACTTGAACCTCTTAAGCAATTGAGGTGTTGGCTTAGTCGTTACTATTTGACTACGTATTAAAAAAAGTCACCATATAAAGATGATTATGTTTAAATGTTTCTATAACATTAGTTGTAGATAAATGGTTAGTAACACTGAATTTAATATTACATTCTCCAAGACTACATACGTGACTATTTAAGTAATTAATCACACATATAGGTTACAAAATTCGAACGATTTCTTATATAAATTGTATGAAACTTACAAATTGAAAACAGTATTTACATAGAATTTCAACTGATTGAATACATTTCTGTATTATCATAATATCATCTGATGACCGAAAATACAAGCGCAGATTAATTTTCGATTGAAATAACTATTGTGTATTGTGAATTGTAAACTGTGAACTAGAATTGAGGCTATTGCAGTTTCATTGTAAAGTGAAAGGAATATCTTAATAAATAAGTTTCCAAGTTAAACGTTAGAAGGCATAAAATAGTGCGCGTAGGTCCCGCATATGACAGGAGCAGAGAAAACAAAGTGTTAAGACACGTTTGTCTCCACTTTTCATCTTGTTTTAGATTCATTTTTCACTTCGTAATTAAACACCGCGTTCAATTTCATTATAAAAGTAATAAGTAATTTTTCTGTAGAAAAAGAACTAAATGTTTAAACAAAATTTTTTGATCCAATCGTAAAAATTGTATGGCTTATTATTACAACATTTACAAGTTGTATTTAAAGTGGTGTTGAACATTGAAAATTACATAGCGAGTAGTGAGAGGTACAGGCAATAAATCTGCAGCGCTGCACCACACCTGTTCGTTGTTCGTATAATTCGAGTGCATGGTCTGGATTTCAAAGTGATAGCGCCTGGCTCAATCAAATTGCAATCCAGGGGTGTAGTTCAAATATTATTTGTTGTATGCAATTGATATGTAATATATATATATATATATATATATATATATATATATATATATATATATATATATATATATATATATATATATATATATATATATATATATATATATATATATATATATATATATATATATATATATATATATATATATATATATATATATATATATATATATATATATATATATTATAACAATTAATTAATTATTACAACATTGCATATTACAAATATTAAAAAATACTAGATAAACAAATAACAAGTAACATTCAAGACCATATCTTATTTCCTTTTATACAAATAATATTAAAGTATTGATCAATAATAGTACAATTAAATAATAAAATAACAAAACACAACACAAGGATCTTATTAAGAAGGAATTTCATTTCTTTATACTTAAGGTCTGTTAAGGAGAAAGGCAGTGTGAACGTGACCGCCATTCAAAATGCAGGCTCTTATCAGTTACACCGTTGTTTACTTGCCTATTCCTATTTTAGTGTGTATAATTAGAAAAAATTAAAGAGGGGTTAATTGGAATAAAGTTAAATTTAATATCGGCTGACAAACCTCGATTTCATAATTCGTAGGCATTTGTAGCACAGCGTAGCATAGTATGCCAGAAGTAAATAAAACAATATCGGTTAAGAGAAAATGGTACTTGCGCTATCAAACGTTGCTATATATAATATAAAATCTATGCTTGTCAACTATAACCATATAAATATATATAGCTCTCAAGATTTTACGAAATTTCCTAACTGTAGGTCAACCGGAAGTATCCTTGATTACGTGGTAATTTTCATGCAAATTGCGGCAGAAACGAAACGTAAACATTAATAACTTTTGATTGCGTTGACTTTGAAGTTAGATATTTGTAGTGTGCTCCGAGTGGATATAGACATTGGATACTAATTTCTGCTGGATCTTGCAAGGAATGCTCTTGACAGATGGCCAGGCAGCCAGGCGAACAAGAAACTAACCCTATAAGGATATTCATTTATTATTTTAAGGTAAAAAGTCCAAATAATGAAAATAGCTTTATTGTACATATAGACAAATTAAATAATAACATATAAATCAAAGAATCTCGGCGTTGAGTTCCACCACTCCATTGAGTGCCTCATATAAAACACTAACTCAAAAAGGCAGAAAAAAGAGGACAGAGTGTCTTAACACTGGATTCCCACAGTTCCTGCGGATCCTTCGATCCTTTGTATAAAAAAAAACTATATATCAATCGATTTAATATTACAAAGCTGTAAATGTGTTTTGTTGGACTCAAATCGAGTATTCTATTTATGGAGGAAGAAGGTTAATCGTTTCAAAATTACAAAATGTGCCTACATATATACAGAGCTACATCGTGTACTCCGAACATAGGAAAGCGAGTTACACTAGAAGCTAATATTTATATTTTATATGGTATACAATCTCGTAATGGTTACCTCGTAAGAAATTCCAATTTAGTTGGTTTTGTTTACTCCGCAATATACATGATATGGACTGAGATGAAGAAATCTCTACACATGTGTTGCTCTAATAGCAATACAATTTGATGGCAAAATGATCAGGTAAAAAAAATATAAAGGAATATTGTAATTTTTTTAAACGTACCTTTTACTAGAGATTTAAGCAGAGAGAAAGTAACGTGAGACACTCTGCTCTCTACCTTATTCTTAATATCATAATACCGTGTGCTAAGTAAAGAATGGCATAAAATTTTATCATAATAGAGTTAGGATATTGAAAATAATTCATTTCCACAAGTAAGAATCGAACCTACTGTCATATTATATACAAAATGTCGTATTATATACGATAGGACAATACAATATATACATTGAATTTAATCTCGGCCAATTTGGCTGATTAAATTCAAATTTATATTTTAAATTCTATATTTTCATCAATTGTAACTTTAAATTAGACCAAAGTATATTTATTTAATAACATTAAGGATCCAACCCACAACTCTCCCAGGAAAATGGATTTTTTATTTTCATTTCAGTCTCTTTCATCTAGGCGAGCACGGCGTTGAGATCCGCCACTTAACACAATGTCACGAAAAGGTGGAAAGCGGGTAACGGAGTGTCTGAACACTAAGCTCCTACAGTTTTTGCAGTTCTCTCTACTTACCCTGATATGAGCTGGATAAAGCGTGAAGCTATAAAAGAAAAAAAAAGAAACTTTAAATAAATATAATAAAGCCTACGCTCTTTGAAATAGATGCAAATAACAACATTTATTTGCGCAATATCGATATATGAATATCTTTTTATAAGCATGGGTACTTTAATTTATTTTGTTTCGTACCATTAGTGTCACATTTTCCACTTTTCCCTTTCACAATTTAATGGCAAAAGGTGAATTTAAATCTCCTTTTGTGAAATATAAACACCGAACGTAAAGAACAATTTATTTTTTGTGAACAAATGTAAAAATAAACTTTTTATTTATATATAACTTAAATTATTTGTCGAAGCTTCTTGATTGCGCACACTTAGAGAGACGAGATTTTGTCTAGAATTATAATAATTTTGGTACAGTTTTAAAGATCCCGAAAAAGCAGATTGATGAAAACTATTGCCAACAAACATGATCAGTTCAAAACATTTGCACGCGCGTAAGTCTTGAAAAAGCTGTCTTTTAACAAAAAAACGATTCCTAACTTTATCGTACCCAAAAAGTATACCTTAAACATTGTCAAAATATTTTCTCCAAGTAGGAACTGAACTCACGACTATCATGTTCACAGTTAGAGGCTATATCATATACTGTATATATAATAATATAATAAAGATACATGTCCATATATTACGAGTATGTGCTGAGATCTGATGACTCAATATTTATTATTTCTCTTATCTTCTCGTAAAAGATAAGAGAGCGCTGTAGTA